>VWZI01007799.1:749298-942383 GCA_013396835.1 Psilopogon haemacephalus
GCAGCAGCCGCTGCGGCGCCTCGCAGGCCTAGGGGGCGCCGCGAGCGCGGGAGAACGCTCGGCCCGGCGCGCACGCGCGCGGAACAGGCTCCCCCCACCCGGGGCCGCGTCCCCACATCAGGGCTCGCGAGCGCGCGCCCGTCAGCAATCGCGGGAGCGCGAGACAAGGTCCCTCTCGCCGCGCGCGGCCGCGGCTCTACGCGCGCTCGCCCCACAGCGCCTCGGCCTCCGCGCGCGCGCGCCCGCCATCCAATCAGCGGCCCGGTTGGAGTCGGGGAGGAGCGGAGAAGCGTTGGCGCGGAGGCTGCGGGCAGGTCCCGCGCTGGCGGCGGGGCAGCGCCTGTGTCTGTGCGCGTGCTGAGGGGGCCCTTCTGCCGGCGTCAGTGGAGAGCGGGCGGATAAACCTGTGTTCAAATACCGTCCCCTCGCAACCCCGCTCCTGACGGCTACATACATGTAGTACTCCATCCCCAGTCCTGACTGTTACACACATGTCCACTCCCACCCCCCAATCCCTATCCAGGCGCTCTCTCCCTCCCCAGACTCTTGAAGGAAGTGCCTCCCCCAGCCCCATTGAGTTGTAGGTCAGAGGAAGGTGGGATGAGGCACAGCGTGTGCTCGGGGCGGGATGTGGAGAGACACGGAGGGAGCTAGGAGGTGAGCCAGCAGGCGCGGCGGCTGGGGCGGGGAGTGTGTCTGTCGCTTTGGAGGGAGGTGAAAGGGGAGCGAGGACGCGGGGCGGAGACGGCGAGGTGGGAGCCCGGGAGGGCTGGGGGGTGAAGTGCGAGTCGGCTGCCAGGGGAGGGTTTAAACCCGTGCTGATGCGGAGACGAGGCGAGAAAAGTTCAGGCTGGCTTTCGGGGGAGGAGAGTGGAGAGCGGATAGGATTTTTGTTTCATTAACTTCGCTCTTAGGTGCGTTGTTTTTAACTTGCGTTTATCCCGGGTGCACTGCTTTTATAACTACTCATATCCTTTCTGCTTTATAAGGGAGGGGGGAGGGAATCTCCCACGAAACTTTTTCTCTTTACGGAAGGCGGGACTGAAACAATACCCCATGCATTGTTCAAATGTGAAACCTTCAACGCTTTGCCTCTTTTCTCCTTTTTTCTTTGCCTCTTTTCTCCTTTTTTTTTTTTTTTTTTTTTTTTTTTTTTTCCCCGGGGGGTGTATTTGGCGCCCCCGCGNTTTTTCCCCGGTAGGGTTTTATTGCCGCCGCCGCCGCTGCTGTTGTGATTGCGCTTTGCCTCTTGTGTTTACAGCTTCTGTTGGGGAGAGACGCTCAGAGGATCCCTGGGCTGCATAAACAAGGCAAGCAGGAGTCCATCTAGGCTAAGCTGGAAGGATTTCACCTTGTTGCTGTTTGTTTGGGGAGATTTTCCCTCCCTCCCCCCCGCCTCGGACACTATTCAGCTAAGGGCTTGTTTCGTTGCTGCGTCCACAGCCGGGCAGGAGCAAAGAGCTTTACATGTTAGAGGTGAATTTTGTGATCTCCCTGCAAGAGAGAGCTCAGCACCAGTCTTCGAGGAGGAGAGAGATGTGATCAACTGAGGTTTTCCCTACCTCCGGCTGAACGTGAGAGTTCAAGTGACATCGGCACTGGCCTGTGGCTGACTGACTGCACAGCGAGCTGGAATCACAGCCAGAGCTGCTCAATTTACCTGCTCGAGGACCCTTCAAACCCTTCTATTGACGGTAGAGATTTGTATCCAAAGGAAAATCGGATTAATATAAACTATGCAGAGCTTTGCAGGGATATCTGGAGACTACCCTGTCTGCATGGCTAATCTTGAAATTGTCTGAAGTAAATCCTTAGCGCAAGGAATAGCGAGACACTTTCAATTAGTTTGGTGGGTTTGGGTTTTTTTGGGGTTGTGGGGTTTTTTCTCTTGGTGCCTTTCCCCCCTTCAGCCCCCCCTTCTTCCTTCTACGAGAATTTAACACTTCTGTCGCAAGGGGTTTGCAGGAGAATGGGACACATGCTGGAAAACTCACCACGCTTCATGAAAGCCGCGGGGTAACAGTTTCCATCATCGTTGCGGTATGAAAGGTACTCTTTGGATTGTCTGCTGGTGGCTAAGATGGATCAGTCTCTTTCTGTTTCTGTTCGCGATGTGCTGAAGGATACGGATTTACTGAAATACTGACGCCCATAAACTTACTCCCTCTCTGCTGAAGGCATTGGATGTGACAGTGCAGAGAAACATGTGTTTCACATTTCTGACTGGTTGTTTTGGTGCAATCAATACCTCCACGAGAAATACTGACTTAGGTGGCCGCGATCATACCGGGAGGCACAAGGAGGGCTGCCTTCGGGTTGCATGCAAAGTGAGCACAAATCAAGGAGCCCGCCTTTCCTGCGAAGCGGGGGCTTCAGTTCCCCCCAAACTCCGGGGCAAAGGCAGCGGGCGATGTGCCCACCCCACCGCAGAGCGCCCGGCTGCGGGGTGCGGAATGAGCAATGACCGGAGCGCTGTCAGGAGTGGCAGGCACAAGGATCGGATGGGGAGCAGTGAGGCAGTAACGGCTGAAAAGAAGGTGGATCGCAAAATCATTGCCCGAAGGAATAGCAGGCGAGGCGGAATGATGATAAAGTTAAACTTCTGCTTCATCTTGTGTCGGGGATGGTGGGCGTTTCTGTTGCTTCAGCTCCACATGTTGCAAGCACTGGCACAAGGTAGGGCTAGAGACGTTTTTGTTTATAGAATTGCTGCATCTGCCTTCTGAGAGGAAGGGATTCTCGCTCGGGTACAGACAAACCCTTTTACATTATCTTTATCAGAGGTAAACTGCGGAATTCACAGTGAGCTGATTTCATGTAGGAATGGTCGTTTCTTTCACACAATCGTTTCTTTATGGAACAGGGATTTGCAAACTGCATCTACGTGTTTCTCTCCTTTTCTCATCCTATCCTTCCCCTATCCCAACCTCCCACAGAGAATCAAATGCCCTATCAGGACCAAACCGGCTTTAAAAATTTAGTTAATGCATCCTTACATTTCTGTTCTTTTAGGCAGCAAAAGAGTTAACTGCTGGATGTCTCTGTGTGTGTGTGTGTCTGTGTGTGTGTTTAAAAACACTGTGCACTGAGATAAGTTATTAGGAGAAGGGGAATCATAAATCCGCCGACTAGAACTAAATCAGGCATGTCAAAGGAATTCTTTAAACATACGAGTACTATTCTATGTGAACCTTGGTTGGAGCATTGTTCGTTGCTTTTGGATTGCCAAGTAACATTTACCCGAGACAAAAACTGCAATTGATTCGTATCTGAGCATTTCCACATCAGAGCTCCTGGCAGTCAAATGAGTCACTTGTAAACGAAGGGTCAGAGTCGACCAATAGACTTCAAATATCAAGTGTCAGTCACTTTGCATGTAAATTCTCTTCTCAAAAAATTGCCAAATGTAGCCTAATTCTTAATAATCCTTTGACAGAGTAAACAATCAATGGCAGGCAGAGGCATTACAGTTGGCTGCGCCAAATAACACGCTGAACAAGCGCAGCTTTCACTTTTCTTTGCTGGGTTGAGTTTTATTGCTGTGTGCATTGTCTGCCTGAAGTGGTATGTGTTGGACAATGCAGAACTGTGTCGTGTGGGCTCATGAGTTAGTTATTAAAAGCGGAAGTTAATGCTCTATGAAGGGGAATAGTCTTTGTGTTTTAGATCTTTGTTTTCAAGTGTTTCATAGGGAACAACGGTGCATTCAGTTTTAATAACTGGATGGGTTTGTGTGCTGAGGAAGAGGGGTTACAAGCCAAGTCTGCTGTAGTTTGTCTCCTCAGGGTTTACTGCTGCATCCTTGGAAAGTTTGGAGCCGCAGGATACAAAAGAGTTTCAGTCCAGTGTTTAATAATGGGCTCCACCCTCATAAACCTTTCTCAGTGCTTTGTTTATGCTGTCATTCTTACTCACAAACTACTTATACTGAGGCCTGCAAGCCCTAACAGGGTATTGTTCTGAAACAAGACATACCTGAAATGATTCACTCTTCAAGCTCACATTCATGCCACTTTTTTTTTTTGTTTGTTTGCTTTTTCCCCTTTTGGCAGTTGGTGATAGACACCAAAGCGATGCTTCCTTTTGGAAAAGAAATGCTGATGATTCTTACTGTTTACATGAAAAGTGAAAATATTTTCATGTAAGGCAGTTTTAAGTGATCCAAGCATCAATTTAGATGCCACGGAAGACAGTTTTCTATGGTTTAGTAGTAAACTAGCTATTGGATGGGATAAAAAAAGTGATTTGAAACTTTTGTTTAGCACATACTATGGAAAATTTGTTAAATGGCACATTTCAGATTGCAAAGCGTTTGCAGTAGCATCAGTGTTAGGTGATGTTTCTCTCAGGGGGATTATGCAGTGTTTACAAACTGTCCTGAAGAAAAGTCCTACCACCAAGTTAAATTTTACTTGCCAATATTTAAGAGGGGGAGGGGAAGCAAAGAGAATAAGATACATTATTACTAAGAAATATTGGTGCAGATAAGGGTATTGAGTTCAGAATGAATGAAATTCTGTAACACAGAAACAAAAGATGTGTTAATTTGTATACAACTGCATAAAACGCAAATTCCAGTTAGTCCTCTCAGATTCTTTGAAACATAGACCAGCATGAAGGTCTTAATGCAGCAGAGTGCTTCTTTTGGGCCATCGCAGAACTTGTATTAATTTATAACTTAGAGTTCTTTCTGCACTCTGAATTCTAATGGATTCTAATGCATTCATCATTTCTATGCAAAAATTTACTTTAGAGAGAAGATGACAATTTTTATGAAAGTCCTTCGTGAAATTCTGCTACAGAAAGTTTTTAATGGAATGATGTGGTCATATGCATGAGAGAATTACATGGCTCCAGTCCTTTTACGTGATGAAAAAATGAACATTCTAAATATATGGGCCTTGGCTATTTTGAATGAATCATAATACTATGCCGTGATGAGCTAATGTTTCTCTAATAACTATTTCAGCATTAAAGACATAGAAATATTTCAGGTTCTTAGTTCATAGGAAACAAATTAGATAATGTCTTTGAGATTAAGTATCTTATGCTGTAAGGTGAATGGAAGAAAAGGTTTGCAGCTGCAACAGGTTGGCCAAGTGTTCTGTAGACTTGAATGGCCATCCATGTGAAAGTGGGTCTAGAGGTGAACTACAGACAAAGCCACTTGTAAATTAATTTTGTGCTTAGCTCCTCAGCTCTTCTCTCTTCCAGTAGTAGTGTTACATAATTAGATACAGTGATTTATTTGATTTCTTTTCCCTTCTCAAAATGAGTTTAATTATTACGAAACACAAAGCAGGTTATTGTACTGAACAGTGAAGTGTTCTCTTCAAACTGTTAATGCTGGCTTTCTCGGCATAGGAGTGGTTTTCTGGGTGGAGGAAACATACAAGTGACAATGGTTGTGGCCTGTCCCAATTAACTTAGAACTTTAGAAGGGTGCTCTCACTCTGTGATGGCTGCAGAGCTGCGCACATGCCTTTCAAGTCAGGTATGCCTCTCACCAGGGTTTCTACGCTGGTCCATCTGTGAATGGGAAGCTTGTCAAAAGAATCAGCCTGAAAGATGTTGTGCGTTTCTTTGTGTACTGGGTTCTTTCTGCCTGCTAGGCTCTGCCATGATGCCTCTTCTCGTGACATTTTTGCTAAATTTGAGTATTAGGTGCTAGTTAGCCTCAAGGCATTGTGTGTCATCAAATAGTGATGAGATGCTAATTGATAATCACTATAATTATCAAATTAGAATTTACAAGGCGACGGTAAAAGTGAGTCACTTCCACACAGTAACTCGCTACTGTGCTTGGAAGAACATTATCCTGCAGTGACCTCTAGCTCAGTGATCTAACATGCCTGGGCATAGGCCTGTTGGGTACATAGAGCTTGTTGCAAGATTGGAATTTGTTAGTTAGATATGAGATTAACAAACACTGATGTCTACTGAGGTACAAAATGCTACTCTACATGCATCTAAGTGGATTTAAGTACCTTCCCAATGTCTTGTTTTTGTTGACAGTGAAAGAATACTTAGAAAACGTACTTCTTTGGATTGATGGCTGAATGATGTTAAAAATCAGAATGATTTAAAGACATATAAAAGCAGTGCAAAGCTTTAAGCCTCTCCAGCAGGAGATGAGTATCTTTAAATACTAAGAAAGAGAAGCGTATCTTGATTTTGGTTTTGGTTTTTTGTTTTAGTTGTACAGCAACGGAAGTGTAATCTTTTGATGTTAGTTGATCAAATCTGTAGTTCAGAATTCTACATTTACTTGACTGTGTATTTAAGGTGGTATTGATATGTGTTATGGTTTGACAGATGCTGTGACATAGAAGATAGAAGACAATGTTTCTGGGGCCCAACTTTTAAATTTCAAATATATGACCTGAAGTAAGGTATAAATACAGTAAGTGCAGGAAGTGTTTTCAAGCAAATTTTAAACTGCATTATATGCAGAGATGATAAGCAACTTGCACAGAGTATTTGATTGTTGGAAGGACAAAAGGACAGTTAAATGTGAGGGCAATACTTATTGGAGAGTGAAAAGTGTTCTGAATTAAATGTAGAATGATGCATTTCTAATTCAAAAAGATTCTCTTGCTGTTTATTGGAAACTCATTAATTTGTATTGGATTTACCTCTTGTGCTCCCTTTCTTTAGATGGACATTTTAAGTGTGCGCTTGTTTTTAAACAGGTGAATTCTTTGTGTATATAATGGTAATAATAAAATAATTTGTTTGGAAGGAAATAGTAATGGGGTAGAGAGAGTTGGCTTTTTCTGTGGCCATAGTGTGTTACTTCTAACTCTGCCATGGTAAATTCAGGTTTGCTGATAAATTATTTATTCTCAAGACTTCTCAAAGTAGGTTGAACATATTTCAGATAGTTTCTTAAGAGTGCAGTGTAACAGTACTATTAGTAGTGAAGGGAGACCATATGTAATAGGTGCATATCAGAGTTGTTTTAATGCATTACCATACTTAGACCAGGAATGGCCTAACTTTGGAGAGAGAGGTTGTGGCAGTTAGGTCCTGTGAATTTCACATCACTTAAGAACAGAAGGCAATCTGTGTCCACAGCTCATAGTCCTTGAAAGGTTGTTTTGGAAGTTTCTGTCATCTCTGTGACTTATTTGGAGTAACAAACAAATACTTTAAAGATTTTCTATCTGATGAAACAAGCACAGAAACAATCTTACTGGTAATAAACACACTTGAAGTGAATTATTTGGAAACCGCTAAGTGAAAGGCTTGGGCTCTTGCATATCTCAGAGGGATTTTGTTTGTAGTTGTTTTATGGTTCTTATCAACACAAGTCTTGAATGCACTTCGATTTAAATAAGATTTTCATAAATTTAGCAACTTTCTATACCTGAACATCACATTCTGAATGGACTCTTTGTTGTACTCAATCTGTGGGCAGACTAGAGGCAATTAGATTCCTCATGGTGCAAAGCCTTATTCATGCTGAGTTCATTGCAGAAATAAACCTTTCTTCCTTCCTCTGCGTATGTACATGCATAATATGTATTTAAATAGCTTTTTATGAATAAATTAATGATTTGTTGATGTTTTTCTAAACTGTGGTTTATAAGATTTGTGCAGAGTTCAGAAAATGACAGAACTAAGGTGGCATCTTCAGTCGGAATTTTTGATGCATGTGCATTATGATAACGTTTAAATACATATTATTTTGTGGTCTATATTAGTCAGAACCAAGACAGTTTTCACTACTTTGTTTTCTTGTCAGTGGTTGGCTCCATCTTTCATTTACTCCAAATCTTTTAAGTTCAGCATAAGTAGACTTTTGTGTGGTCTAAAGGAAGAGCTGTTAGCAGCAATACTGTGGCATATGACTAGACTACTTACAGTTATTACAGCTGGAAAGCAAGTGATTAGTGACACTGGGTTTCTATCTCTGACTATTGAGTGTGCATTTTCTAGTGAATAAAGACTCTTCATTCCCTGTGCCTGAAAGATGACCCTTCTCCACCCATATAGCTCATGCAGAACAAGAATATAACTCCATGAAAGGTCTGTTCCTGAAGAAGCTGGTTTCTGGAGTTTATGCTGCCAGTGTTGATGTTGGTCCTATTACAGACTATTTCAGACAGTGTTGTAATTTTCATTCCCTGGGACTTTTCTGCTCAGTGGCCTCTCATGTAGCCTAGTTCAGTTTATTAGTAGTAGTAATTGGTGTGATTTCTTATAGGAAGTGGATTGTTTTCTCAGTTTATTGGTTATAAATAGGTGCTAAGTACATGCAATGAAGTTTTTTTCTCATGCGAGCAGAACTTCCCAATTCCTTTATGGATGAGGTCTTTGAAATGTCACAGCCAATAGATTCTGTAGGAATCAGGCTGTATAGAATTTAGAGGTCTGAATTCAAGGGGTTACATGGCTAAGAAGGAGAGAACCTTTTATTTCCATGTGCATACTTACTTAATTCCTTTTAAATATGTGTGACTGTTTTTGTAAGAGCTATTCGTTATACAAATTCTTTGCTTCTAGACATACATGGTATTTGTATACTGTAGCTACAGCATTACTGAGTTTGGTTTATTAAGAGATTTTTTTTTTTTCAGCCCCTGGTATGAAAAATAATAAATCTGTTACTAGAATAGATACTAGTCTGTTGCTAATCATATGTTTTAGCTATAAAATGCCCCCGAGGTGTGATACAAATGACACCCTTGCTAATATTAAAACATAGATCTAGGCTTTTTAAGGCAAGTGTTTATAAAGCTAATTTTATCTGTTTATCTCCCTGAACTAGCTCAAACTGGAGTCACACAAGCATCGGGGTAATGTAAAAGAGGTGATGGGAATGCATGGCCAGGGCATGACCCTGGCAGCCACCACGAAGATCAGTTCAAATTGTCAGAGAGCTTTTGCTGGTACACAAGGGCATGGATGCTGCCTCCTGTCTTATAAATGTGTGGAGGCCACTTCCTGACTAGAAAATAGAAAAACTGTGGTTTAGAAGACTTCCTTTGAAAATCCCTTCCAGTGAGTTTCTCCCTCTGTTAGATGGAGTCTCCTGGAAAAAGTCTCCCTAAGCTTTTAAGTTAACTGCTAAAGTTAGGTAATACAAATATTCCCCTAATCCCCTTAAGATTTCAGTTCTGGAGACCAATATATATTTTTTTTCTTAAAAAAGGAAACTTGGTAACTTAAGCTGCAAATTCCAAAGGTATTACTTTTGAATATTTGTGTGTAATAAGCAGATTCAGTAGGTTAAAATGGTGGTATGAGCTTCGACAACTCTGATAAAAGTAAGTCTCTAACACCACTTTATGCAAAATGTGGAAGTGGATTGCACAATCTTGTGTCACACCGTCCTGATAACTTTTGAAGTGTCATTCGTGATAAACGAGAAAGCATTTGCAGTTTTTAAGCTGATAACTTGAGTCTTTAATCCTGTTTTTCACATTTCCATGCTCTAGTGCGGCAGCCTGAAGAGAAAGTTGATTCTGGTAGATAAATCATTGTCCCTTAGGTCTCTTTAAACCACTTTATGGTCTTTCAAGCCATAAGCCATATATTTTTCTAATAAACTCCTGTGTCTAACAAGTTATCTAAAAAATAATTTGTTGGGTATAGCCCTCTTGGACCAGCAAGTAGAAAATAAGGATATGTATCTCCAGTACATGTTGCCAAAATAGTCCCACCTGAAATGGAAGTTTGTAACTGATTATGACACAAAGAAACAGATGATCTGGTAGATGCTGCTTTCATCCTCAGATTCCTATTTCTCTACCGCTGTATATTTTTCAGCAGAGAATGTTGTGGCTTTGGTGTGTGATTTTGGCACTGAGTTAAGGGGAGATCTACTCAGTAGCAATGTTGCTTCTTAAGGGAAGGTACTAAGAAATGAGGACAAGCTGAGAGTTGGGGCTTTTCAGCCTGGAGAAGAGAAGGCTGAGGAGACCTTATAGTAGCCTTCCAGTACCTGATGGGGGCCTACAGGAGGGCTGGGGAGGGACTATTCACAGGACGAGGGGGAATGGGTTTAAACTGGTGGAGGGGAGATTTAGGTGGGATGTTAGGAGGAAGTTCTTCACAGTGAGGGTGGTGAGACACTGGCACAGGTTGCCCAGGGAGGTTGTGTCTGCTTCCTCCCTGGACATGTTCAAGGCCAGGCTGGATGAGGTCTTGGGCGACCTGATCTAGTGGGAGGTGTCCTTGCCTATGGCAGGGAGTTGGAACTGGATGATCTTTGAGGTCTCTTCCAACCTAAACCATTCTATGATTCTATGATTCTGTAATGCAAATATTCCAAATATTTACACATTTAGAAAAAAATACATTTTGATGTACCAGTGCTGTTTGCTTACCTAACATCTGTGTTAAATACAGGCTCAGGTATTGCTGTCTTCTTTACACACTGGGGAACGGCTGTTGTTTCTTACTTCTTATCTGTCAAGAAATGCAAAGAACATTCAGGACTAAATACTTCCGAAATAGCTAAATGATATGTGGTGATTGGAGAAGAAATGTATGGTGCTCTGTCATGCTTGCTATTCAAAGATAGTGAGTTTATTGTAACATGGGACACATGGCAAGTGACATGCTGCTGTAATACTGCAGTGGGAGGGAGGAGGCAAGGGGAGTTCTCTGTTGATATTTCTAAATGCCTGTCTGTACTGACTGGTGTAATTTTAAGCCCTCTTGAATCTGAGCATGCAGAGGTACAACTAACTTTTCTTGCAGGTTGTTCAGGAGTGTTTTACTTCCACCAATATCAAAAGGCTGAGTAAACTCAGATTCTAACCTATCATGCTGCCGTAGTATTTGCAAAATAGCACCCTTGTCCTTTCTTCCCTGCTGTCCCCGTTGTATAGGTGAAACTCCATCCATGAACAAATACATCCCTTAAAGTCTTCAAACCCTGTTTTTTGTTTTTTTCCTAGGATGCATTAAAAAAAAAAAAAAAAAAANCAGCTGCTAATGGACAGGAAACACTGTCGTGCCATGATGAAGACTGCTCATTGTTTGCATGTGCCCACCTACATGTCTCACTGTTCTGCCCTATTTACTTTAGCTTTTTGTCCCAGGTTGATAGACTGGCTACCACAATGTGTTTCCAGTCTCTGATTAATGCTCCTACGTGCCACTGTAATACAAATAATGCCTACTGCTAGTAAAAGATCGAGGTGATAGCTTAGAACTTTCATGTGCAAAACGTAGAACAGATTCCTCAGTTACCCTATAGCTAAACATAGAATAGATTTTCTGAGCTGCTTGCATTACCTGAAGCGGGGTTGCTATTGTGCTGGAAGACCTTGTTCACAACAGATAATCAGAAAGGTTGTTTAATGGTAGATTATCCCAGGCATTGTTTTTCAGAAATGTTAGATAAGAGGCGAGAGATAAGAGTCACTCCTGAGTTTCACCTTTTACTGGTTTTAATGCCATGAAGAAGTCAGATTTGTTTTCGAAGAGGGAGCAACTGGAGTTATTTTTAAAAAACATCTTAATACAGGCCACTGCAAACATCAGATTTTAAGGTGAATGCCATCAACTAATTCCCCATTTCTCTTGAAAATTGTTTTTCAATGTAACTGCTTACTTTGGCATGAGCAGCCTTGGAGGTGTCTTCACTGGATAAGAATATGTGGATTACCATTAAATTAATTCCTAACACTGGCATGTGTACCCATCACTTTTATAATGACATATTTTAAAGCTAAAACGAGTCTTTCTAGTTTTCTTTATTATTATTATTCACATAACATTAACATTTATATTTATTTTATATTTGAAAGTTCTGTGATCTCTTTTGTCATGGAACTAGTGTGCAACATTCTTTTAAGAAGTACTGAGTGGTCTATGTTTTTTTTTTTTTTCCCCTCTTGAACACCTATTTTATATAGTAACTTCTTGAAATGTGTAGATGAAGAGAGGGTGCTTCCTGTTCACAGAAGCTAATCGTGCTCATGCTTGTTATCTGTACAACGAGGCTAAAATTCCACTTGAGGCATTTCTGTGCATGGAAATGGGTAAATAGGTTACTTGATTCTACCTTAATTCAATTAACTAAATAGGCAGGTGATGCTATTTAATGAAGTCATCAGCAGAAAAACATTTCAGGTGATTCTGAGGATAAATCTCCAGTTTATACACATGTTTGAAATACCAATGAACAACAAAGCAAGGTAGGTTTCACGCTTGTGTGTTATGACAGCTTATCTTAAAGTGACTTATGTAGTACCCACATCTTTATTTCAAGTTTGCCTATGCTAATGTTGATAGCAATCTTCCTCAGACTTATTTTCATTTATATGATTTATTATTAGCATTTAATGGGCCAAATATTTATGCATATTTATCTGAATCTTCATTTGAATTCTGAGTTAATGACAGTCGTGTCAAACTCAAAAGTTTGAAGTGCTGATAATTCAGCATTACATTCACTATGTAAATGCATCATAATTAAAATGATGCCTTGTCAGTCCCATTCAGGTTCCTCATGAGTGTAATTTTCAGCTTTTATATACTCGATGTAGCTACCTCAAACTGAACAAACATATTTACAGCATATTGGTGTCTTAAGTGTTGGGCCTGTTAAAATGTGAAGAGTGCAGATCTTACTAATTCTGCTACACAAATCCAGGTAAAGTAAAAAACTTGCATATTTGACATTTCAAATTGTTGATCTATACTATTAAAAAAAAAAGTATAGCAGCCAGTGGAACAACATAAGACTGATTTGCAATTGGACCTCTCTGCTAGGGTGGATTCTCTGCTGAAATCATCATGTGCTAGTCCAGCTGGATAATAACAAGAATTACAGAATCATAGAATTGTCAGGGTTGGAAGGGACCTCAAGGATCATCTATTTCCAGCCCACATGGGCATATCAGGTCTTCACTAGATCAGCTGGAGGTAGGGAGATTTAGGAGGGAGTTTTTCAGGTGAGACTGGTGAGGCCCTGGGATGGGTTGCCCAGGGAGGTAGTTGGGGCCACTTCCCTGGACGTGTTTACGGCCAGGCTGGATGAGGCTATGGGCAGCATGATCTAGGGTAGGGTGTCCCTGGGCATGGCAGGGGGTTTGGAACTAGATGATCCTTGTGGTCCCTTCCAACCCTGACTGATTCTATGATTCTAGGTCACCCAAAGCCACATCCAGCCTGGCCTTAAAAAACTCAGAAATGGGGCTTCCACCACCTCCCAAGTTTAGCTTCTCTTGATCACTCTGCTGACTTGGCAAGAAAGCAAACGAAAAAAGAGCTGCTGTCAGTCTGTGTATGTACATGCAGTCTGGTCAGAAAAGTTAGTAGGTTAATAAGTGATCAATTATATTATTCAGTATCTGTCCTGATGGTTAAATGCAAATGAGGTAAAAGTTTTCATATTCTGTACAAAGAAAAATAAAATGCTGAGTAGTTTTGTACTTGTATCTGAAAAAAAACCCCAAAACTCATACATATGAGAACAATTCTTACAGGAATTCTTAGTGTTCTACGTACCTTTCTATAGAGCTGCTGGACTTCATAAATACTGCTAAGTTGGCTTTTGTGCAAATGTTCACTGCAGTAGAGTAAGTGTTAGCTGTCACTTTATTAGAATTAATGGCATAACTACTCATGTTTACTTGAAATTCATTGCGGCATGAAGTGATTAGGCATTGGTGCTTTGGTAAATTATGGCATAGCGCACATTTTTTATAACCAATTAGTGAGTGCTGGTGCTAGACATGTGCAGTGAATCTAGTTGTCACTCACACTTGAGCTGAATTTAGTTAGCATCCATATCTGTGTGGCTACCAGAAGAGTTCTGTTGGAACTAACTTGGGAAAGAAAGAAAGAAAACGTCTGTTATTCTTGCTTTATTAGAAGGCCATATCTGGTTCTCTTCTAAGGACACGAATGCCTTTAAAAGAAAGAGCTCCCAAAACCAGTATTTGAGTTGGCAGAGGTGGTCTTCTTATAATTCAGTCAAATCTTACATTCTGCGTGAAAGGCAAATGTCAATTTCATACATATTTGCAGCGCTCAGTCACTTTTCCAGCTAGCCAGCAGTCTCAGCTGCCTTGAAATTCTGGAGAAGTGGCTACATGCTGAATAGACTGTGTGTATGCATACTTGCTCAGATGCTGCATCAAGGCGAATGAAACACAAGATAAAGCTATTTTGAGTTCACAGAGAAAGCTGACAAGTAGAAGGAGCTGTACATACAAAGAGCTGCCCATTGTGACTGATACATTGGGGATTTTTGGATGCCTTCATTCTCTTCCATCCCTCTAAAGTCCTATTAGTGATGCTGGTCCAAAATTCTTTTCTGACTTACGTAGACAAAGTATTACATCTACATAGAAAGAATTTTTAAATTAACATACTATTATTAGGCATATTAGTGCTTTGCATAATTATATTTTCCAAAATGACTTTTTAATGCCTCTGCCCTGTTTTTTTAATAACTCTTTTTTTTTAACAGGTTATTTTAGCATAGAATGCTTTGTGTCATTTGGCATTCAGTTAAATAATTGCACCCTATAGTGTTCAGAACTGTGACCCTCAGGGTGCGGTGTAAGAAGAAAAATATTTTTCTTGCAATAATTTCCACTATTAGTTCCTTCTCCCCCTACTCAGTTGCCTTCCCCTGCTCCTCTGAATTCTGTTGGCAGAGTGGGGTGGTAAAACAAAGAAAGAAAACATGGAGTTAAGCTACAGAAATGGTGTGAAAGGGGCCCAGCCTTAACTAAGGCCATCTAACAGCATCTCAGTTTTTAAAACACTTGTATTGGAGGCCTCCTCTCTCCATTATTGAGGTTTATTTTTTACCATTTCATATAAATTTATCAACATTCATTCTAAAATAGGCTTCAGAGTTTAGAAGCAAACTTTACAGTGTTTGAGTTTTAAAAAAAACTCATTCTCCTATGTGCAGTCAGCCCATATTTAATTATATGGACTTTTAAACTGTATTTATTTTTACCCCCACAGAATTATCTGGCTATTTATTTTCTCTATCTTGGTGAAGAATCAGAATGTAACTTAAGAATATCAGCTTCACATTTAGATCATAGCTGTTACTGTTATACACATAGTGTTGCTTTAGAAACTTCCTCAGTTGTCTGAAACAAGGTGAAAACAATGATACTGTAATTATCTAGAATGTTGTGAGAGTGGTGGAACACTGAAGTTGTGCAGAGAGGTGGTTGTGGCCCCATCCATGGAGACAGTCAAGGTCAGGCTCGACAGGGCTCTGAGCAACCTGATCTAGTGGAGGATGTCCCTGCTCACTGCAGGGTGGTTGGACTGGATGACCTTTCCAAGTCCCTTTCAACCCAAACCTATTCCATAATGAACATTAAGATGTTGTTCTTCAGCCAAACCACATATGAGGGGGTGGAATACTTCTATTTTGTTTCAGACAGAGACGTCACTGTCAGCATTTTGTGCTATGCGTGATGCTATAATTTGCTAGAGGAGGTTCTGAAATTAATTTTTGTGATTAAATGCATATATTGCTGAATTTCAGGTTTCCGAGCATGATGGCTGCATCTAAACGCAGATTCATTTTGTACCTTGTCTATCGACTGAGAAAAACTGTACAAAATTGCCTGATCTTCAACAGCGATCTCAAATCTCATAAATCTGCATTGTGAAATGTAATCATGTTAGAGCCAAAACACTTGTGGTTATTCAATTACTTCGTTCGTGCTTTTTCATATCACTGTGCGCGCAGCGGTTCTGTCAGAAACAAAGAGTTCAGCTCTTTCAGATGTACCATCTTTGAAGAAACAGCTAAAGGCAACAGGTTTCAAGCTCTTTGAAACCTTGTCTCTTTGAGTCCTTGGTAAAGGATGTTCTGTAATCACTACTGGTCATTTATTAAGCGTGGTTTCAAATTTGTGGGGAACAAAATCAAGGGCTTTATTACATACTTGCACAAAAAGATCTCCCCCCCCCCGCCTTGTTTAATACACATCTGTATTTTAGAACCTGCAAAAGTTATTAGTCTAATTACAATGAATCCTCTTGGTAGGAGGAAACTACTGACCATGTAAATTAATATCATAAGAAGGAAGGTTAATATTTATATGGCTGGGTTGAACATGATATCTAATGCAATTTTACTAATAATGTGATATATAAAAGCAGGCAACTTCAATTTTAGCCTCTATTCGGTAAAGCTTAGGTGCTAGAAATACTTTTTACTCTAAAAATGTTTCAAGGGGTTATAAGAGTTAAACATTTGTACTGCTGTTATAAAATTCTTAGTTTTCCTTTAGGCATTTAAAAGCTTCTGTTTCGTTGTTACCAGTCTAAAACTTTGTGGTAGAGGAATTACTGTATACAGCAAGGTTTTACTAGTGAGTGTTTCTGAAGTTAGACACATTCCTTCTGTCCAATGAAATTCCTTAGTGTCAGGGTGTAAACAGCTTCTTTCTGTTGATCCAATCTAATTGTTTGGCATGTGAGTAACTGTGAGGGATTTTGTGTGTGAAAAAGGATGTGCTTCAGCAGGTTTCAGGAACTGAGAAATTAGACTGACCTCTCACTCAGATTGGTTGGTAATGGAAGCAGTACCCTTCCCAGGTGGAAAGTTAGTTTAAATGTAAGGATTTCATTATCTAAATACTTGGCTTTTTGGATATGTAGTTTTCATAGAAGCTCATAATATAACCAAGGAGTCTCATATTTTGGTTTTGTGGGTTGTGTTGGGGTTTTTTTCATGCTATGTTTTGGCTCTGCTTAAGAGGCTTAAGAAAATAAACACAAACAGCCTTTTGAGAAGTTCAAAACCATGAAATGTTTAGAAACCATGAAAGATTTTTAAACAGAAATTTTGTTTGAACCAAGCAAAGAGAAGATATGAGACTGCATCTTCATGTGTATAGCTGGGGGAAAAAAAATAGTACATTTTGGCTAATGTTGCTTTGTAAGGTGCACAGAGCAGTCTGGTGGCTCAACAAGTAAGTGAAAGACAGGCAGAGTCTTCAGTCTTTTGTGGAGCAGGTGTGAGATATTTAGTAAGATTAGATTTTTTTTTCCCCCCCAGTGTAGTTGCTTATGAAGGTATTTTGAACAGAAACAGCAATACAGAGATGTGAGTTGTATTGTACTGCACTGGGCTTTTCCAGATGTGTAGCTCCCCATACTGAGTTGTGTTGTACTGTAATGGCTTTTCTAAATGTATAGATACCCAGTCATAAGAAGGCAATGTTTGTCCTAACCTCTGTTGTTTCCTTTCACTAGATCCAAGGAAATGCCTTCTCAGTAACTCAAATATTTATATGTGTCCTGCTTCTAGGTGTTTCAGTTTCAGGGAGCAAAAAAAAAAAAAAAAAGGCAACTAAGTTAAGCAAAAGGATTTCCTCTAATTGCCATGATTTTTAAAATAGTGGATAGAATCCAAGATACTTTATTTCCTTATGTATCTCTCTCCTTCCTGTAGAAACTTCTTACTATAAAACCCAGCATCCCATATTGCCAGAGCTTTCCTTTTTCCATCCCTGCTCCTTTTTATATCTGCATTTGGTTGTTCAGGGTTTTTTTTTCGGTCATGTTGTTGTGGTGGGGGTTTTGTTTGGGTTTTTTGTTGTTTGTTTGTTTGGGTTGTTGTTGGAGCAGTGTTGTAGCTAGTGCAAGGACTTTTAGTAGCAGAAGGAATGTCGTGTGTGGGTGACAACAGAGACACTGCATCAATGGCAACATTTCCCACACTGGAAGATGAAGGCTCTTTCTTGAGTTCTTATCTATAAATTCCTGCTACTCTCCACCCAGGCAGAGAACAGAATACATATCTCACAAACTTTAAGGTACAGGAAAAAAAGTTCAAAGGCAAAACCAGCTAAGAACTGATGACTTGCCGAGGGTGTTCCTAGAGCAACAGTTCCTGGGGACTCCAGAGAGACAGAGAGCTCTGCTGTAATCCTGAAGCCTATGCAGTTATGCCTCTCTCACTTTCAGCATCTCAGATTTCAGTTAGTATAACCTGTTTATCCAAATGAAGAGCGAAACTCGGGTTTGCACCTCAGCCACAAGTTTCTGTACATCAAACAAGGATTAGTGTTGTTGTACTTAAGTATGGCACATTCCATCACTTTTTTTTTTTTTTAAAGGATTATTTACTTCCCAAATATTGTCTCCTGGATCCCCTCTGATCTGTGTTGTTTATAAGGCTGGAGACAGGGAGAAGAGTTTTATTTGATTACCGTGATTAGAGTGGCAGACAGATCCTTTGTCATTTATCTTCTTTAGCGTCTTGATGGTTATTTGACCATCTTTGATCCCATTTCTCTTCATACATCATCCACAGAATTGTTTATTAAGCTTCGAACAATTAACCTATGCAAACTCTTTCAAGGGAAAATTATCAGAGCAACTGCTGGTGAAGCACTTGAACCATATCAATATTGCATTGATACTGCAAATGTCGTTCTTTCACTCATTCATTTTTTAAATCAATTTGACAATATGACATAATTTAAGGGAAGAAAAAAATATTTTAATAAGCATATTTTTATACTCCTGAACAGCATCAAGGGAAATTTAAGCACTTTTTTTAGCTATGTGTAGTAGGTTCAAAGAACTGTGAGACAAAGATATTCTTGTAGCTGTACTCTTACTTCTTGGAAACTACCTTATTAATTCTATTGCACGTTATTAGTAGCGCATCATAAAGTGTGTATGAAGATGAAATTACTCTCCATCTAACTGAGGAAAATTGTCAAGACAGGGGAACCAAAGCTTTGAAGATGGTTTGATCAGAGTTTACTGGTTCATATGGCAATGTTAATAACACAGAAATCTGCTTCTCACAGCTTTGGATTCCTAAAATGAATGCCACAGTAATGGGAAAAAATTGGCTTCATCGTCAGCTTTTTGGTAGTTATAATTATTAATATGAAGTTATTTTTAGTCAATTTTCCCAGTTTGAAGACTTTGTCGGAAAAGTTTATTTTCTTTTAAAAAATGTTCTTTTTCTTTTTCTTTATTTTCTGAGGACTCTTGTGCAACAATTTATTTTCTTACCGGGCCAAATATATATTTAACTAGCATGCAGTTGCCTCTGGCAAGCTATTTTGATGCTGGCATTAAATTAAGTTAGCTAAATTATACATCTTATCACCAAAGGCAATATAACAAAATACATGTGGAATGCATTGAGGAACGTTAGTCCATCGACTTTCTGTAGAGAACTACGTCTCCAGGAGGCAGACAAACATTATTCTGACTTTATTACGGTCACTCACTCTCAAAGCAATAATAAAGGTAAGTATAGCTTGCTGATTATCCACTGGCTTTGTTTTTAATGTCATTTTAATTTGTGTATTGTTCTTCTGCTGAAACCAGATGCTGCTTCTAATGGCTCATCCTCAGTTAGCATTGCTTCTCACATTTTCAAATGGGGTTTTAAAAGTGCTAGTTAAAAAAGTTTGGCTAAATGAGTTGAGGTACCCAATTAGAAATGTGCAAAAGTAAGCTTGTGTAAAAAAAAAAAACCAACTGTTTTTTAGTTGGAAACGTACAGAACTGTATGTTTAGTTCTTGTCATACATGGCTTTTGACTTGGAATGTTTTGGGCCATTATGACCATTACCAAACTGACCGACTTATTCCTCTTGGACAACATTTTGGCAATTCTTTAGACACTAGCTTTGCTGTTCGAAGGGGTAAATTATTGATTGTTGACAATTTGCACAGTATCAGATGTTACCTTCTCCAAGATCTTTCCTGGAGGATGGAATTGAATTTCTTTATTTTTGTAATAGTAAAGCAGAAAAGTATACTTGAAGTTGATTTGGGAAAAAAAAAAAACTTTTGCAAATAAAAAAAGTTTTGGTTTTTTTTCATACTTGAATTACTTAAAATGATTTTTTTTTGTCTTATAAATATGCTAATCTTCATAAGCTGCTTCTGGTATGACATATGGTATATAATTTTGTTTCAATTCTCTGACATCAACCTAGTTACTGTTACACAAAAATGTACAATTGGCAAGGAAAATTAGTATGTTCAATGGCATGATACTTACAAGACTTCTGCAAAGTATCTGGGGTATTCATCTGCACTGTAAGTAGACAGCTGTTTGAAGAGGACTTGTAGATTTTCTTAATTGTTGCTTTTCAGACAGCATTTCTTTTGGGCCCATTTGGGCTGATGGAAAAACTGCAGATAAATACTGGAGAATAAAAGAACAAAGCTCAGTTAAAGACATCTTTACATTTTAAATAGTTTTATATAAACCAAGGATATTAAACTCAGAAGTAATTATTTTCTTAGGGGGATGGAGCATTGTCAAGAAAGAAAGAAAGAAAGAAAAAAAAAAATCACAAAACTGTTTTAAAAGATAGATTGAAATTGCTTAATCCATCAGTGAAGGCTCTTAAGTGGGTCCCTCAGAAATGCACTGTAACTTCTATTTAGTGCCATCTCTCTATCCATTTCTTTTTCCTTATGGTTGATATACATAGGTATTACTATCGTGTGTATTGTCCAAGACTGTCTGTGGATTATTACCTCCCTCTGCCTGCTGTGTTCAAGTGCTGTGGGACTGCACCTGTGGAGTAGAGGAAAGCCCCTGTGCTTGGGGTCGCCCTTGGCTCCCTATTTGCTCCCCCTGGTTGCTACCTTGCACGCCTACACGTTCCCTATCCTTATTCTTGCCCTTTCCCATTAGTGGCAGGAACAGCAAACACAGCTCCGTGGCTCAGATAGAATTTCCTGGCACGAGTTATACCTTTCCGCCTCCTCACACCTGCTTCTGAGCCCCTTTCCCTGTCAGCCCATCTTGCCTACCTTGCCTTGCTGAAATTACACTCTCCCAGTCTGAACTGTTCCCCACCATTGCCATAAGGCTGTGGGCTTTTTATGATCATCTGCTGCTTCATGACTGAATTAAATATGCTTGAGCGTGCTTTTAAAAAATAACTTTGCTAAAATACAATGGTGCAGATGCTGCAATTGACTGACTCAAAGAGAAGAAAAAGGCTGAGAGGCTGGAAGGGGCTTCAGAGGTTCTATAGTATATTCTCCTGGGCTGTGGCAGGATCAATCACAGCCACACAATTCCTGACAGATATTTATTTAATCTGTCTTCTAAGCACTTCAGTGAGGGAGATTCCAGAGATTCCATTGTCAATCTGTTCACTATTTAACTATCTGAGCTGTAAAGACACCATTTTCTTGAGTTCAGAGTCTAATTGCTATTGCTGCTACCAGTACTCCAGACTGCCAGCGTAGATGGTATTTCAGACTCCTGCTATACATAATCCTTTTTTTGTTTCATCATTTTCATGAGCTTGTGGTTCTTGCATTGGAATTAGAAGAGAACCAACTTCTTATGTTAGTGAAGTAAACAAATACCCAAACTCTGTCCCTAATAGAACACTTTGGGAATCCACTTGGAAAGCTGTGGGAGTGCTGGGGAAGAGTTAGCGATTAGGACTTTGAAGAAATCTTAAATCAGCCGCCACCAAAATAATCACAAAATCCCAACTTTCTGCAGCCTCCAGTCAGAAGTGGCGGTGATGTTTTGTGTTCCTTTCAGACTTGATTTTTTTTTCCAGCCTGGTGGGTTCTTGGGATATTCTTATGGTTTAGATCAGTCATCTTCCAGGGATATCTCCTCAGAAACCCTTAGTTCCGAATTTGTTTGCTAAGTATCAGACACACTTCTGTATCCCTTCCTGTATACTTTAGGGCTGCTCAGCTGAGGAGCAAGGAACAATAACTTACTCCTTGAGGTAAAGCTGAAATGTAAAATTTCAGTTTCCAGAACCTGAAGTCTAGCTTCCTTCTTGCATCGCAGTAATTTAATTAAACATTGCCTTCTGCAAAACGGAATGTTTGCAGGCCAGCTGTAAAGTAAATATAGTGAAGTGTAGATAGCGTCGAAGACATCAGTGTTTAATAAAATATTACACGTAGCTTAAGTAAAATGACATTGTTCTGTCAGTTTGACTGCTAAGGTTTGGGTTTGTTTGTTTTTTTTCTCCCAAGGAAGTACTAAAGAGATTTCATTTTGAAGAAGACACTGGAAGAAAACTGTTTAGATCTGTTTTATCTCCAGGGAGTAGGAGTAATTTCCATCGGACGAAGAAAACAGATACCCCTAGCGAAGTTTAAACAAATGAAATGGAAGCAAAACAGAAGTTTGAAATCCTAAAGTCTTGAACCCTCAAGAGTGGGAGATAAAGTGCCCAGGAGTTGACAAATGAAAGATAATTGTTTGTTTAAATGTTCCTCTCTCCTACGCTTTTTTTTTTTTTTTCAGAGTAGTTTCTTCTGAACTGAATTTATTCTGTGCTTCATTTCTCAACTCTAGTTCTATGTGTCAGAGCGGTTGCAGGTCCGGAGCTATGGAAGCGAGCGGTGTTAGGAGTATCTGCTGCCCGCCGGAGTTCTGCGCTTTCGGTCAACCACAGGGTGCTGCTAAAGGTATCGCAGGGTTCTGAGCTGCCAGAGGAACATGAAAATCCGGTACTGGTGCTTCGCCAGTAGAAGGCAACCCGAAGGGTGTTTCAGCCTAAGGTGGCGAGGCAGCAGCATGACGAGAGCCCGGGGCCAGAGCCCGGAGCCCCTGGCCCCGAGCAGCGCTGGGACGCGGGAGGTGTGGGCCGCGAGTCCGCTCCTCGCAGCCTGGCGCGGCCAGCAGAGGGCGCCAGAGCGCAAGGCGGGCGGCGGCTGCGCCGGGGCGCGGGGGCTGAGGCCAGGCTTGTGCGGGGCTGGCTGCCAGCAGCCTCTAGGCTTCACCCCCAGGCTAATTGCACCTCGTGCGAATTAGCTTCTCTCATCTCGTTCCTCGTCTCTATTAGCGCACTTGAAGGGATGTATTGTGGAGCCAGGTTTGGTCCAGCCCAAATGACCGCAGAATCCTTTCAAGTACTTGCAGAACGTTTTTAGCACAAACTGTCCAGTGTGCTCTCAACACATTGTGAGAGGCTGTGCATCTTCAAACTTAGGAAGAGTGGCCATAGTCTAATTTAACATATGAGTAACAGCTTAAAACTCGAAAGATCTCTCCTAAAATAATGTTTTAAAATTATGTTTTCCACTTGGGAATGGATTTTTCTTCTCCCTTCAGTTAAAGAACAACATAGACTAATCCATCAAGTAATGCAAGATTATCATAATCCATCTGATTTGTCTCATAAAAAAACCCACAAATTTGATTTGTGAAGGGAGATGTTTAACTTGCTGGAGCATTTGATGAGCTTTATTACAGAATGCTCTTTGGGGTAGCTGTTAACTTGTTGGCTATGCAGTTACCTTTTTGGAGACAAAATGATCCCAGGAAATGGTCTTTATGCTTTGAGGAAGGCAATGTTTCATGCAAGATCCTCACCTATTTCAATAGCCAGCTGAAGTCCCAGTAACTTTAACAGGGTCAGGGTTTTACTGGAGCTTGCCTGATGTATTATCCTTCATAGATCTGTCTGGAAGAAGCAGTGAAGGATATACAGCGCAGTTTATTTACCTGCCTAGTGGTGTCAAAATGAGCAAAGCTGCTGTTGTGCTTGGAAGTTGTTCGATTAGTTTAGAGAGAGATCGTGTTATAGATGACCGTCAAAGCTGTAATTTTAAGTGAGCCAACCATGAGAAACTGTGCATTTATCCAGAGTGTGTCTGGTTTTTTAAACATCCTGTGTTTCTTAGGTATTCTGCAAGTATCCAGCCTGCCTCCTGCCTTGTACCAGATTTTTTTTGGTCATGTTAAATGAAATGGTTCGATAGAAATCTCAGTTCTTCCTACTCACACCCTTTTTTTCCCCTATGCCCATACAAATGATAAGGATTTTTTTCTATTTTCTTTTTTTTTTTTTTTTTCCTTTCTGGTAAAGGGAATCTGAAGCATTCAACTCTAAGTACTTCTAGTAGGTGATAGACTTTAGCGTTCCAGCTACTGGAAGGTGAAACAATACTTTTCGTGTGGTTGGTTGTTTTGTTAACAACAGCAACAGATTTGTCACGTAGCTCTGGTGGATAAGAAGGCTGAGTAATTTAGCCTGCTGGCAGGACCCTTCCATACAACAAGACTTGTCCTGTTTTATATATACTAGACAGTTCACATTGCCTTTATTGTGGTATGGGGAATTTTTCTTGAGGTCCTCAACGTTTTCACTTTAAGGTTTATTTTCTCTCTCTCTCTTTTTCTTTCCCCCTTACTGTAATTCCTGGTGCATCTTACTTTTCACCTTTAAGAAGAAATAGAACTCTAGAAGCCCTAAAAGTATTCTATGAAAGATAATGTTTCTCATAAACGTTTTAGGTAGCGACATCACAGTTCTTATGGAGGCTTTTGTTTTTAATAGAACTTCCGTAGATATGTAACCTGAGTGCTTTTCCTCTTGACAAGGACAGAAAAGAGGAAGAACGTCTGGGTTTGCTGTCAGGTTTTTAATAATGCCTGGTTTTGCATTATATCTCCTTGACATATCAAAGATAGAGATCTTCTGTACTCTCCAGTCAGTCAGAATGACTTTGAAAAGGAGCATGGAGGATTTTTTGTTGTCGTTGTTGTAATTAGATGAAACCTTCAGTGAAACCTTTGAAAGAAATGAAACCTTTAATTTAAAAAATAGTTTAAATTTCCAACAAGATTGCCAAATTTTGCTTTGTTTAGTCTCATTTTCTCCAAGGTAGTCATGAAGCAAAAGACCATTTTAAGATACATCACAGGATGTCAGGGATTGGAAGGAACCCAAACAGATCATCAAGTCCAACGCCCCTGCCAGAGCAGGACCACACAATCTAGCTTAGGTTACACAGGAACACATCCAGACAGGCCTTGAAAGTCTCCAGAGAAGGAGACTCCACAGCATATCTGGTGAGCCTGTTGAGCCTGTTCCAGTGCTCTGGGAGCCTTACAGTAAAGTTCCCCCTTGTGTTGAGGTGGAACCTCCTGTGCTGCAACTTATGCCCATTGCTCCTTGTCCTGTCACAGGGAGCAAGTGAGAAGAGCCTGTCCCCCCCGCCTCCTGACACCCAGCCCTCAGATATTTATGAGCAGCTGAAAAATAAGAAGGCTAAAAACTCCACCTGTGGTAAGATATTTTCTTGTGGAGTAAAATAACTTAATTTAAAATAATAGAGTGAGCTAGTGGTCCTGAAATAGTGATCACAGCACATGTCAGTGTGATTTTGATGTTAGGGAATAAAGTCATACATGCTCCAGATTTCCAGAAATAGTTACCAACCATTAGCAAAGCAAAGTAATCTTCATTAAGCATTATCAATATGTATTTATCTCTAAAAATACACTGTATAAACATTTATTAAATCCCCTCTCAGTCTTCTCTTCTCCAGATTGGAAAGCCCCAAGTCCCTCAGCCTCTCCTCATAAGGCATACTCTCCACTCCCCTAATCATCCTATGTATATATCAACATTAATTCCATATATCTCTCTGGGTGTCTTTGAAAACTTAGGATATAGTATATAGCACAGTTTCTTTTTATGAATCTTGGCTGGTCCCTAAATAAAAGAACACAGAAAGAAATTCTGTGCAGGAAACTGATGTGTCAAGGCAGCTCTTTCCATAGCTGTGTACAAAACGTTTGGGCATGTTTTCAAGCCTTCTGTCGTTTAGCACAAGTCAAGTGATTTAGTTATTTATAGAGCTTGGGCATGTATTTTACACCCATCTGTAAACATTATTAAAAGGATGAGTGATACTAGAGCTGTACCTTGGTAGACAAATTGCTGCTGCAGTGTGGGTAAGGTGGGTTTTTTTGGTCTGTGTTTCAACTGACAACTCAAAAAATTCCACTCATAACATAGAAACGTCGCGATAATGATGACACTTTGTATGGTTTCTCTTAGGGTCATTGTAAAGGGTTAAGCCACCTGGGACCCCCTGCCTTGTCCCAGAGGTGGTCTGGCCCCGTTCCTCCCAGGTGACATGGTTGAACACTCCCACTTCCTGCCTGGATCTGGGCTATAAAAAGGGGAACTCAGCCCCCCTCTCGCTCTCTTTTTCGCACCCTCGGCCACTTCTGACCGCCGCACTGCTGCCACTCCCTGCCGCTCCCCGCTGCTCCTCCACGTGCTCTGCAACAACCCGGTGGAGACCGAGAACTGCTCAGCTGTGTTTTGCAACCTGCTTCTGTTCTTCAGCACCAGCAACTACGGGATCGCGACTTTGCTCTTCGGACTAAAACCCTGCCGCGGTGGTATCCCTTCTCCCTTACCCCCTCCTCCTCCCGGGTTTTTTCTGTATCCCTTCCCCCCGCTTCCTGTGAGAAGCAGAAGCCCCTTTTCACCCTCTATTTCATTGTTTAAAGGCATTATTCCCCATTCTCACTTCCAAACCGCTTTGAGTTTTCTTTTGGGCTTTTAGCTCAGGGTAGCTGGGTGTAAACCAATACAGTCATATATTTCAAAGTTTAACTTGACTCATCACTACTACCATGACTTACGAAAATTCCACAAGTTACCTTGCGTCTACACTTTCCCATCCTCCATATTCTCATCTTTCACTTTTGAAGTGGAAAGTGTGAAGCAGCTTTCTAGCCGTGTTTTCAGGAAAGTAATTCATGGCAGTGAGACTTTGATGTTTTTCAAATGTTAGGGAATTCTTTTTACCTTTCTGAATAAAGAGAGGATTACTAAAAGATATCTGGTATTCATGATGCAAAGGTGATTTATGTATTGGCACTCTGCGTTTTCCCTTCACATTTCTGAAGCTGACTGTCACACCTATGGAACTTCTGGATAAGATTTTTATCTGCCTTGCTTATTCCTCTCTAAATTTCTTCCCTCTGCAGACAATATTCCATAGAATTCAACATCCCAGATGCATGTCATGCTCTGCCTTTTTTATCATCACACCTCCTTTGAGTGTTATATTGGTTTAAGACCACTGAATAATTTGTCAGGAATCAACACAATTTTTTTTTTTGCCCCTGAAATTTAAGAGAGTGCTGTACCAATTAAGAGGCTGTCAAATTGCCTGCTTTTGAATTTGAAGCTGTGACAGGTAGTTAAAGCATTATTTAGTGAAGAATTAAGATCCAGCAATTCAAAATTATGCCTTTTTTTTTTTTCTGTAAAAATGATGTATTTAAAATGCAGTACACCTTCTGTTTTCTTTTTGTCATCTAGTGGTTTGAGGTGCTTTTTTGGGGGTTTGTTTTGTTTTGTGGGTTTTTTTCCCCCTTGTTTTTTATTTGCTTGTTTGTTTTGGTCTGTTTTGGGGTTTTTTTGGTGTGGGCTTGGGGATTTTCTTTGTTTTTTAAGTCATAAGCTTCGTGTCTTTTTTATGTACTGGACATAGAGAGTGAGGCTGACAGTATTAATGAAGTGCAAAAGCTAATTTACTATATTTTGTCTGAATTTAGTCTGGTATCCAGTCAAGTGAAGAATTAATCTTGGATATATGATGATATATAATAGTGTTGTACTTGGGAGCAGCGGAGTTACATTTCTCTTATTTAATTATCACGTCAGAGAGGAGAGTAGTCTCCCTTTTCATGTGGTACGGTAAGGTTATATCGTGAATTTTTCATGCATACTAATGTGAGCACACTGCTACTGTAGGACTGAGCAATCAGAGGACAGAGCACATAAAATGTTGGACCAGGAAAATTAAATATTTCAGCACTAAAATTTCTACTTGCCGTTTGAAGATAGAGAGGAGCAGATAAAAGTCTGTTGCAGCAGGAAGGATACAGAATCACAGAATTAACCAGGTTGGAAAAGACCTTTGAGATCATCAAGTCCAACCTATCACTCAACACCTAATTAACTAAACCTCATCCACTCTCCTTTTAAACACCTCCAGGGATGGTGACTCTACCACCTCCCTGGGCAGCCCATTCCAATGCCAATCACTCTTTCCATGTAGAACTTCTTCCTAACATCCAGCCTAAACCTGCCCTGGTGCAGTTTGTGGCTGTGTCCTCTTGTTCTATCACTGGTTGCCTGGGAGAAGAGACCAGAGATGCAGATGAAAAGAAATAATCTTGGATTGTATGATAACTTGTGATTAAAAAAGGGAGGAAAGATAAGGAAAGATTTGGTACACAACTCTGGGATATTTTTGGTGCTGTATCATAGCAGTAAATGCCCTCTCAAGCGGGGTGGGACAGTGTGTTGGAATGGGCCCTAGGAGAAACATCCTTAGTAGAAAATTATTGGCTAAAGCCCATTTTCATACCTACTGGCTGCTTACTTGTCTACATTTTAAAGAAAGACAAATGTAACTGACTCGTCTCAGCAGTTCCCTATGCCAGAAACCAATGGCTACCAATGGCTAGGGAGAGTTGCTCAACCATATGGGCAGAGGGGGCAGCAATACTGTCTCTGGTTTGAACAGACATCCACATGGAAAGAATATATGTTTGTTGTGATTCAATAACTATCTGTGTTCCCTTTGACTCCCACTGCATATGAGGACATGCGGAAGTCTAAGAGTATGTCATGTGTCCAGTCCTGACAGAAAGGTTTAAAAATTGGTAGGAAAGGACAATTCCAACTCTGTTCACCCCAGTGAGTGAAAAAAGGAAAAATATAATCTTGTAGTAGCCTTTTAACTAGATTATCTACAGTTTTCTTAACCAGTATACAAATGTAATAGCCCTTTTATAGTTAATTTCTGTTACTTAAATAGATTAAGTTTATTATTTCATTTTAAATTTAATTTACCTGAGAATACATGAGACATCCTGAAGCACTACCACAGAGATTGTTCTGGCACAACACAGTTGCAAGCCCTTCTCCTGATTTGAGAACCTTGACGATCACAGGCTTGAGTCTGAGTGAAGAAGCTCTTAGGACCCTGTGTAACCACAACTGAAACAACAGAAAACACTGCCTGAAGTGCAGGCCTGGGTGACAAAGTGACAGGGTTAATTTGAGAGCTAAGCTCTATGTCTCTGGCTCATATATTTTTCCCTGCAATCGGGAAAATGTTGCTCACTGTCGAGTTTTATCAGGAAAGGCAAAAATGTACACTTTAGTTCAGTCCTTAACTTAGTGTTTAGGAACATGGATGTAACTTAGTGTCCTCTACCCCCTCTTGAACTGGTTTTTACTGAAGTGTCTGGATTAAAAAAAAAAACAAACCCAGTGATACCAATTGTTTTAAGTCAATTACCAAGGAATAGAGTTCTCTAATAATCATTCCATAACATGTTACTGCTACTGCTTTATATGCATTTTATTAGATTAATTTTTACACACCAGAATTGTTATTAAAATATCATCCTTGTATATATATTTTTTTTTTCCTAGGGAACATTCATAGTAGTGCTGGTGTTAATCAAGCAAACTGGAACAGCTTCATTAATTGAATCTTTTTAATGTAATTGCTTTCTTTTATGAGTCAAACTGGAAACTTGCAACTCCTTAATTTAGTATGCAATAGGAAAGTAAAGAAAAATATCAGAGCTGCAAACTGAAACTGAAGTTTCATTGCTTTGTATGTCATAGAGTTGTTTCAGTTGGGGAAGACCTCTGAGACTGAGTCCAGCTCTCAACCTAACACCACCATGCCCACTAAACCATGTCCCCAAGTGCCGTATCTGTCATTTTTGTAGCATCTACAGAGATGGTGACTCCACCACCTCGATGGGCAAGCCTGTTCCAATACCTTACCACTCTTCAATGAAGAACTTTTTCCTAATATCCTATCTCTTGTTAATAAGTAGAAGAGACCAGCAACCAGCTCACTACAGTGTGCATTCAGGTAGTTGTAGAGAGCAACGAGATCTCTCCTCAGTCTTCTCCCGACTAAACAATCTCAGTTCCCTCAGCTGCTTCTCGTAAGACTTGGTCTCCAGATCTGTCACCAGCTTTGTGGACATGCTCTAGCACCTCAGTGCCCTTCTTGTAGTTTCTTCTAAAGGTGTTTCTTGATAGCCTGGTTGTTGGCAGTAAGAAAAGGGCAGCGGTTCCCTTAGTGAATGGGTTCTGTGAAATGTTTATTTTTCAACATGGGAATTACCAGACAGGGCTGGATTCCAGACAGCTGGGCAGATGGTTCTCTCTTTTCAAATTGGCTTGTGCCAACAAAGAGAGACAGCTATACAAATGTTAACCCCTAAGGGATAGAGAAATCTCTGTCAATCTTTTCCCCCCCACTTCCTCTCTCCAGCCTTTTGAAAAGAAAAGCAAAACAGCAATTTTGATCTGATTACTGAAAGATGCTCAGTTTTTTTTTTTTAAATGCCAGTTTTCAAACTTTGTCTTTTCACAAACACCCACATAGAATGCAGATGATTAGCTGGTGTTTAACATGTGGTTGTGTAGATAATGAAGCATGAAAAAACCACATTTGCCTCAGGTCAAGTATGTATCCGTTGCAGCATCATGAAGATGCTAATATATATTTAAAAGGAGTGGTTAGTAACTTGCTGGAAAACTGATGTATGCATGGGCAAGTATGTATTAGATTTATTTTCTGATGTTTTAATTTGTTTTGTATACTTTACCAAGATGAAAAGTTTGAAGTCTGTTTGCCTAAAAATAACTGGTTTAGGAAACAGACCTAAGAACTTGTAATATTGGAAAGAGGATTTAAAGACTTGTAGAAGTTACCTCTGAATAGTAGGATTTCTCTGTGAGGTGTAGTAGTTCAGAAGCAAAATTTGAGTTCTCTGACATTCTTTGACCTTTAAAATGAATTTCTGATGCTATTCTGTGCCCATTCAAATGGATGTTGCTGTTTTATCTAGTTTAGAAAAAAAGAAATCAGTGATTCTGTGATTCTTGTTTTCTTCTTACCTACATTTCTAGGTGGGCATAAAAGCCCACCTTGGATAATCACTTGGATAATAGAGGCTGGACTAATCATAGAATCACAGAATGTCAAGGGTTGGAAGGAACCTTGAAAACTCATCCAGCTCATCCTGCCAGAGTAGGATCACCTAGACCAGATCACACAGCAATGTGTCCAGGCGAGTTTTGAGTATCTCCAGAGAGGGAGATTCCACAACCCCCCAGTGCAGCCTATTCCAGTGTTCTGTGACCTTCACAGGGAAAAAAATCCTCCTCATGTTTAAATGAAACCTCAGCTTCCAGCCATTGCCCCTTGTCCTGCTGTCCAGCATCACCCAGCAGAGCCTGGCTCCATCCTCCTGGCACTCACTCTTTACATACTAATAAACACTGATGAGGTCACCTCTCAGTCTCCTCTGCTCCAAGCAGGAGAACCCCAGCTCCCTCAGTCTCTCCTCGTAAGAGAGGTGTTCTATTCCCTTAATTATCTTTGTGGCTCTGTGCTGAACTCTCTCAAGCAGTTCTTTGTCCCTCCTGAACTGGGGGGGGCCCAAAACTGGACACAGTACTCCAGATGCGGCCTCACCAGGGGCAGGAGAACCAGGGAAATGTAATTTTTTGTTGAGGAAGAGGAAGTCTGATATACTGCAGACGGAATAAACAGATGCTGTTTGTCTTTATTTGTGAAATAGAATGTGAGGAAAATGATTCAGACAGAGGCTGATACAAAGTTTAGTGGTTCATAACAGGGTTTTGTATACAGCAGTTGATAAATAGAAAGCATTTCCTCCCCCATTTTTAGCAGGCACTCATTTTGGTTGGAAACAAGCTAGCTGCAGTGTGCTCTTGAGTGCTCTATCGAGTTTGAATTCCCCAACCTGTATCCTTTGGACACAGAATGATTTGCTTTAAATTCCCCAGTGAGAGACAAAACTTTGGAAGTCGGAATAAAATGTGAGAGCAGTTAGAGCTGGATGGGGTTGCAGTCATGCTTCCTTGGTTTTCATTTCACTTGAGTAGGTATTGGTCTTATTACCAGACAACTAGCAGAGTAATAAGAATTCCATATATTAGCCTATTCAATTTCCATTCTTTATCTATATCTCCTGGAGCAATTGCATATTAATTCAGATATTTTAAAGATGGGCTTCACAAGATGAATCAGTTCTTTATTCAGACATAACTGCCATGCCTTGTATATATATATATATATATACATACCTTTTTTATTTACCCACCCTTTCAAATGTTTCTAATCTAACCTAACTTCAGGACTTTTAAAATGAAAAAAAAAATCTGGTGATGTGGAGTTAATGCTTTTTTTGGTTTCAGTGTTTAATTAATTGGAAGTGTAAATCTTTGAGTTCCGCTTCTTGAGTCAATTTGGCTTTTTTTTTTCTTTTTTTCTTAATTTTTTTTTCTTTTTTTTTTGAGCCAAATAGCTAAGGAACAGCGTATGTCTTGCAAAGCTTAAAAAAAAAAAACTAAACTAGCCACAGCTAGTTCTTCAAGGTTATTTCACAGTAAACAGCTACATTTGAAATGCTTAAAAAAAAATAAAAAATTAACACAGCGTGGAAAGATAGCAAAATAATCTCACATAAATGTTGTTTACTATTAGTGTGAGGGAGGAGTGTTTATTGTCTAATGATTTGGATGCAAACTTAAATTACATTATGTATGTATGCAGTAAACTTGTTTTGAAGGTGAAATTAAAAAAATCTGGTTATTAAAACCTTATTTACCGAAAATATGAACAGTACAGAGCATGGAAGAGGATTTTCTGGTTTCAGCATTATGTTTGTTAGTTGAAATGTCCTCCTCACTAGGTTTAAGGTTTAATGTTTCATTTAAGTTTTCTACCCTTTCGTTGTGCTGGTTTTTTCCCCTCTGGATTCTGCTAGCCTCACTAGCAAGATAGGTACACTATTGTCTAAGAATTAACATTATATGACTTAAAATGTGGTATTAATTGAAGGTGGCAGGGGTAGAATGTAAAATCCAGCCAATTATTTAACCATTGAGAGCATTTTGTTTTGTTACAGCTCTTCTTCAGTGCTTGCTTTATACCTCCTCTTATACTCTCTTGGCTTTGCAGCAGAGGAGCTCATCTTGTAGCTTTGAAGTGATTCAAAATGTCCAAGCCACATCAGGTGTGATGTGTAGCCCTGGCATTGTGCAGCCAGCTCTTGGATAATCCAGATTCCTGATTTGTGAGGAGAGTGAACGAACACACACTCTTGAGGCTTGGGCTTGCTCAGAATCTGACTGCGTTTCATCTTTCCATTTGTGCATCTTATAACATATTGCTGTTTTTTTCTTTATTAACCAGGGTATCTTTTATTGAGTGGCACCATCCCTACCAGAACTTTATAAATTGCATTGAAGTCTTTCTAAAACTTTCCTCCTTTGCTAAGCATGAGTGGTGCACCTCTGCAGTTCTACCTGCAACAGCTGTATCCTTAATTCTTCGGAATTAATTAGCTTTTTAAAAAAAATCTTTGGTTGTTGTTTTTTTTTAATATAAGTGGAGGGTGTTTTGCTTCAAAGCAAATTATTTACTTGCATAGGACTAGAACAGATTAAATAATGGGAGAAGCCATGCGTAGCTCTGAGACTATGCGAACACTCTGTAGTCATTCCAGTTCTTCCTTTATTGTGGCAGTGTCTTAATATTCCCTTTAGGATACAAAGATCAGGAGGAGAAAAGGACACTTGCGAAGGGTGAATTATCTTCTTTGATGCTTTTCCTTAATACAGTCAAAATTTGCCCCAAAATATATGACAGGTAATTTATATAGAGGTAAATACAAGTGATTGGGTTTTTTAAACACTGTAACCACAGCAGTTACTGTACCTTTTAAATTTGCATGTTTTTAATTTGCTTCAGTAGAAAATGCATCCTAAGAGTTCCATCAGCTCATTTCCAATTTTATTTGGATATATTAGTTACAATTGTGTGTTTATATTTAGTGTAAGATACGTTCTAAACACCCAGATTTGTTCTGCTAGCAAGTATTTCAAGTCAAACTGCTTGTATTTTGGATATGACTTTACTCTTTCTTGAATATATAGGCACAACCATGCATTATCCCACTCAAAAGAATCCAGTAACTTCTGAGTATGAATAAAACAGAATTCATTGTAATAAAATAGAATGTATTGTGGGCCAGTTTTCTTTTCAGATAGCCTTGTAGTGTTAAAGGATTTAAAGAATCAGTGAAACTTACTTCTTTGGGCATTGCTGCATGACTCTGTTAATTTATTTAACCTGCTAACTTGATGTTATTTTTGGCCTATCCACTTTGTTTTTGTTTGTTTGTTTACAGATTATTTCTGCAAGCTGCTTGTCAGGGTGCTATGACAGCATACTCTGAAGTTGATATAACCTCATGGTAGTAGTATCCAGTAGCCAACCATATCTATTTCTCTCTGATTTTCAGTGAGTTTTTCTCTCTATCCATTAGACCTGTGGCTGTGAAAGTGCCTTTTTAGGACCAAACTGCTTACACTTGAGCTTTTCTCTCCTGGTCTTGGCTACAGTAAACTAAAAATTCAGATGGAGTGACACCAGATATTACTCTTAATTTATGTATGTGTTTTTTTCATTCCAGACTTAAGGCTGTGGGTTTTGTTCCAGGGCTGCAGATATAGGAACTGTATTCTGTTCAGGCCAATTTTCTAGTGAAAGTAAATAGTGACAGAGCAGTGTACAGAAAATGGCATAGGCATAACTTTCTGTGCCTAGAAAACAGTTTTGGCACTTTTAGCAATTATGAAGATGATTGTATTTACAAGAAAGTCAAGCATTTTCTTTCTTGATGGTCTGTGTAGACTCTTTGATCTCTAGACTTCCACGTGTTTTCAAGTGTTCAGTCATGCTTCTTATCTTATTTTGCTTTGTGATTGCTACCAAGATTCTCTCCATTTTGTGATCTTCAATCCCACTGGCAGGGATTATTGAGAAACAGAAATGAGAAAACTTTCTTTCAGAGGCTTAAGTTAAAAAGTCATTAGGATACATGGGAAAATTTCCAGTCCCATACATTTGTATCTTGCCTGTTTGTTATAAAGGTGAAGTATTGTGGCAGCAAATGATGGTTGATTATAAGTGAAATAAAGTGTAAATATTTTTTCCTGTCAGAATGCAATATGGAATTAGGTCTGTTGCTTAGCTTCCAGTATACTTCCAAATGAGAGAAAATGTAGTTTAATTCACTGTACTGGCAAGTCAGTTAGCAAAAAAGCTAAAAAAACCCACATACCCTCCAGGAAGAAGGCTTGACCTTCAAACCAAGCCTGTGTGATAGCTTTTAACTAACTCTATAACTGGCAAAACACTAATGAAAGATTTGTCCAGTACCTTTATTCTTTTGTAACTAGGTTGTTCAATAGATGTTTTCACTTTATTTTTATAATTTGATATTAAATACCTTTTGTACTGCTTTATTTAGGACTCTTGGAGCCTCAAGAGATGATGAACTGACTTCTTTGTTGCAAACAGACCAAGTTTTGATAAATGTAAAGGGACTTTAATGTTTTGTTTTTAATAAGGAAGTGAATGGAAAAGTTCCCTTGGGCAAGGGAGAGTTCTTGTCCCAGGGTGATTTTTCACTGAGCACATCTAAAGGTAGGAGTCTTGGAAAAGGAGTAGTGTCAACTCAACTGCCTTTCAAGGAAACTACCTGTTTTCATTTGATGTTAGTGTAAGCTCATGAAATTTGTTGGTCTATGATGTGTATATTTAGAATTCTTTGAATTGGCAAATTATTCATCATGGATTGCTTTCAAAAGGATCCCAAAAGTTGAACACCACATGATGTTAAACAGCAGAGAGACCCATTTTTTCATCTAAACCTTGGGTCTTAAAAGTACAAATCAGAACTTCAAGAGTTTAGTTACTTTATAGTGCTGAGTTTTTAACGTTTGCCACAGGCTTGATTTTTGCCTCTAAGTTAGTTTAGTTTTTTTGTTGTGGATTTTTTGGGATTGTTTGTTTGTTTTTCTCTTCTGAACTTTCAGTGAGGGGTAAGAAAGTATGGAAATCCATGCAGTTTCCCACTTAATGAGGTTTCAGTTTCATAAGTGAGGTGAAGCTTCTGATTGTGAGCAAATGCCATCTTGTGTTAAACTTGTGGAGTTTTGACATTACACAGAGAGAAATGCTTTTGGGGAGAAAATTTTCCTACTTCTACCTGTCTTCTGAAATGTTAATGGTAAAAGGAAGGCTGTTTCTGAGCAACAGTTGACCTCTTAAAAATACAACTGCTTGGGAAAAAAAAAAGAAATCCAACCAAAAAAAATCTTTAAAGAGAAGCTGGAAGCTAGACACATCACAAAATACCACTGGAGTAAGTGAAAATGTCAGTTCTAATAGCTCTTCAGTTTTGCTGGCTCTAGCTCCACATACTTGCTCCTGAAGTTTTATGCTGAATGGTGGAGGCAATGGATGAGGAAGTGAATCTTGCTGCCAGGTATCCTGGGATGAATAGCTTGTGGTAGTCTCTGGGGACGCATTTCCCCATTACCTATGCAGTGTTCTGGTTTGTCTCTAAATAATGAATCTGAATACTGCATGGTGGCTTTCCTTGGTTGTTCCTTCAGATTTTGCTTCTGTTTTAAAAACAAACAAAAGCAAAAAAAACCCCACTAACAAAAAATGCATAAACAAACCTAAGAAACAAAGAAAAAAAGTGTGTCAGCGGTCCAGAGGAAAAACAACAGAAGTTCAAATGAGTCAGGGCAAATCAGAAGCCAAGGCAAGGTTTAAAATGTGCAATTGTGGAGAGCTTCCTCCCTCCTTCTTTGAGAAGCTTTTTATTTATTGCAATGCAGTACTGCAAAAATGGGTTTTGAGCGAGGAGTTTGGCAAAAAGTTGATTTTATTAATATTTAATATGTCACAGGTTTCTAAATGAAAACACTTGTTTTATTCAAGCGAAAGAAAAATTAGATGAAGTTGTTAAATCTTAGCAAAAGATGCAATGATATTTGTGAAGAGAAAGATTTCCTCTAAAAAGCACAATCTGACAAGAAAATTAATTCATCCTTGAGGACGAATCATGAGGCTTTGGCAGCAAAGCATCTTAAAAAAAGGCAGATCTTGAAGACACTTCATTTTCAGGCAGTGAATCGATTCACCTAAGCTGCGTGCTTTGTTCTTACAGTCAGAGCTGTCCTTAGCAGGGAAGCAGAACAGAGGAATTCACCGAGTAGGGAACAATCTTGCTAGGCAAAGTCATTTTCCTTTCTGAAGTGTTTTGAGTGTACAGTCAGGGAGACAGTAGTCCAAGAAACATATTTTTGATCAATAGAAACCCAGGAAAGCTGTCTGAAAATTCTATACCCGTTTCTCCCACTTTCCATTCCTTTCTATTAGTGTAATAGAAGGCAGGCATAAGTTCTCCATTGCAGCATTTCATTAGACTTGTTTGTGCTAAGTAGAAGCTAGGAACTTAGTAGAAGCTAGGAACCTAGAAGCTAGGTGTCTCTGGGCATGGCAGGAAGGTTGGAACTAGATGATCCTTGTGGTCCCTTCCAACCCTGACTGATTCTATGATTCTAACTTCAGTACAAGACACAAACACATCATCAGTCAGCAAATTACAGATATAAAGGAATATTCCAAATATATCAGTTTTGGTATTTAAGAGTTGTGAATGCTACTGGCCTCTAAGCAAAGTGAAATGAATCTATGTAGCCAAAAAGAGAAGTGTTATGAAGGTGTCTTGGGACTGACAGGGTGGGGGTTGGTCTCTTCTCCCAGGCAACCAGCAACAGAATGAGGAGACACAACCTGAAGTTGTGCCAGGGGAGGTATAGGCTGGATATTAGGAGGAAGTTCTTGCCAGAGAGAGTGATTGGCATTGGAATGGGCTGTCCAGGGAGGTGGTGGAGTTACCATCCCTGGAGATGTTCAAAAAAGGCTGGATGGGGCACTTAGTGCCATGCTCTAGTTGATTAGATGGGGCTGGGTGATAGGTTGAACTGGATGATCTTGGAGGTCTCTTTCAACCTGGTCGCTTCTGCAATACTTGTTTAAGGCCATCTGACATTAATGATCTGACTGTGATTATTTGACTGCAGTACTGAATAAATGCTAAACGTTTTCCTGTATTTCAGCCATTTAGTTTTAAGTTGATATAAATTAAATGGAAATTTGTGTCCTGAGGTGATTTAAAGATGCAAGAAAGGAGGCCAATATTTGAGTTTAGTGCAATCACAGTAAACAAATTGTTAAAAGTGTTTGTTCTAGAGTGAAGTAGTTAAGAATTCATAGGAGTATGAAGTTGCTGATTACTACCTGCTGGCATTGTACTTTGTATTCTAAGAAAATAATGAAATAGGCTTTCTGCCTTGGCATTCTTTACATTTATGAATATATAAAAATGAATAAATTTCATCAGCTTCTACAAGGACAGCAGAGAGGCTATGATAGCACTGATCCAGACACATCAGAGCTTTACATAAACATTAGTTGGCAATTTGTGATTAGAAAATGGATCTTAAGGCTAGATTTGGGGGAAGGGAAATCACGTTTCCAATGTGGAAGAGCTCACTTTGAAATCTACAGTGAGTGGTTTTTTTTTCCCTGAACTTAGCACTCATTTCTCCTCAACTCTTAGTCCTAACTTCATAATAATGTCGTGAAAATTTGCTTTAAATGTGTCAGGGAATTGTTGTTGCTTACAATTTCCTTCCACTCAAAACACCATCAGTTGTCAAAGGAAGACTCTAAGTACTACTTTCTGAGAAATTCTTGGATTACATATTTTATATCAAAATATTTTTATATTTTATATGTAATTTTAAAAAAAAAGAGGTAAATAAATTGTTTTTGAGGCTTGTGCAAAGAGTCATTGCTGTTTAGCAAGCATTTTACCTGAATGCTGAAGTGTAAGCAAAAGTCATGGTATTGTAGCTAGCAGTGATATAGTAATATATTGATATGCGTTTCATGAGGTGGACAAGGGCAAAAAAGCAGAAGACGTGGTGAGGGTCAGATCTGGTTATGTTTGTAGCACAAAGAAAATGCAGGTAATTAAATAAGCAGATGTAGGCAAACTATAAAAGGTCATGGGATAAACTGAAGTTCAGAATGTATTGCCTTTCAGCAAAACATTTCACAGGGCATTTACTGCAAGAAAAATCCCCTTGTTCAGTTGGAAAGGTAGTAAAGGTATTGGATATTTCCTGTAGCACACTAATTGTAACTCCTTACTTGTGATTCTGTAAGTCAATTTGAACTGCATGCTTAAGGGGTGATCCTTAGAGGTACCTCAGATTAGAGTGGTTTTTAGTTCCTTAACAAATGTGGAAGGACTATGAGTTTTTAAGTTTAGAAGAACCTGAGGCCAATATTCCTATCATATTTTGATCTTACCATCTTAACCTTTAAATGAACAACATAACCAGCAAAACAGAAGATGACAGTCTCTGACCTTTCTGAATTGTGATTTTATTTGGGAGCTGAAAAATCAACATACAACTGTATGAATTAGTTTGTTTTTTTTTTTTTAATTTGCTCAACTAAAGACTGATAGCCAAGAAACTGGAAAATGTGAAGTAGTCCTTGTTAATAATAAACCACACTACAATTTTTTTTTTTTTTTTTAATTTCATGGAGCAAAAGTCCCGTAGAAAGTCACAGAACCATTGTTTTCTCAGGCAAATGTGTATAGTTGATGCTTCAGTTTTAATTATAGTAACATTTAAGTGTTATGGTCTGTGTTTTTGGTTTTTTTTTACTCATTTTTGTCCTGTTGTTTTGGCACTATCCCAATAATTTTCTTACTTCTGTAAGGTAAAAATTGATAATTTAAACTTCTGTGTTCTTGAAGTCTGCTCCTTCTTAAAATACTTCCCTAATGAGCTCCAAGCGATGCTTGTTTCTCTCCCCAGTGAATTTCAGTTTAGTAGGGAGTCTTGAAAAAGTGGCACTTCAAATCTGTGAAGACCTCAACTGGTTTCCTTTCTTGTAGGATTTTTCTAGTAAGAAATCTTCCCTTTCAAATCTTTAAAACAAACAAACAAAAAAGCCTCCTGAACCCCCCACCCCTTGTAATAATCTCTTGTGCCTGTAACTTGATGCTTTCTAGGTATGTTGTAAGGTGGTGGGGTCTGCCCCCGTTTCTCTTCAACTGATTAAAAATATTTACACAATGCTTCTGATCTTGAGTGTGTGGAATGGTCCCTTTTCAACTGGTCACAGTTAACTCAGGCTGTAGAAAGAATTCTTTGTTTTGGACATCTGTATGCATCGGTGTGCAGGTCTGAAGAGCTTAGGTCACGTATCATAGAATGGTTTAGGTTGGAAGGGACCTCTAAGATCATCCAGTTCCAACCCCCCTGTGCCATAGGCAGGGACACCTCCCACTGCAACAGGCCACTCAAGGCCTCATCCAACCTGGCCTTGAACACCTCCAGGGAGGGAGCAGCCACAGCCTCCCTGGGCAACCTGTGCCAGTGTCTCACCACCTTTGCTATAAAGAACTTCTTCCTAACATCCCATTCAAATCTCCGCTCTTCCAGTTCAAACGCATTACTCCTCATCCTGTCATTACAAGACCTTGTCAGTAGTCCATCCCCAACCCTCCTGTAGGCTTCCTTCAGATACTGCAAGGCTGCTACAAGGTCTCCCGGAAGCCTTCTCTTCTCCAGGCTGCAGAGGCCTTCGTAGCCTATCCTCATAGCAGAGCTGCTGCAGCCCTCTCGGCATCTTGGTGGCCTCCTCTGGACTGGCTCCAACAGTTCCATGTCCTTCTTGTGCTGGGGGCTGCAGAACTGCACACAGTACTCCAGGTGGGGTCTGAGGAGAGCTGCTGGCCAAGCTGCTCTTGCTGCAGCCCAGGACAGGGTTGGCTGCCTTGGGCTGCACTCACACTGCAGGCTCATGATGAAAAGCTCAACAACCCAGACTCTCAGGTCCTTTTCCTCGGGGCTGCTCTCAGCCATTCACCACCCAGTCATGAGGTTGGCCTGGGCCCAGCTCTCCAGCCTGTCCAGGTCCCTCTGGATCCCTGCCCTCTAGCAAGTCAACTGTGCCACACAGCTTGGTGCCATCTGCAGACATGCTGAGGGTGCACTCGATTCCTCTGTCCATATCACTGACAAAGATGTTAAGCAGCACTGGGCCCAGCACTGTGTTGGTGGTTTGTTCTTTTTTATAGTAAACCCTTACTAACAGTGATGTTTTTCACCAAGCGTTTGCTGTACGGAGTAATTCTTGCCTTTCAGGCTGCACAGGTTTGTGGAAATAGAAGCAGCTTGTTGCCGGTTTCGGTATAAAGTATTGACACATTCCACTACTCTGCAGTTTAACTGGGGAGTTTTTGCTTGCTTTCATATGCAGCTCCTGACAGAACTACTGCTCTCCTGCATTTCAATACTCCTTTCAGTTCAGCTGCAAAATACTGTAGAGGACATCACGTCCCATACCATTCTTGGTACGTGGGAGAATCTTGCACATGTTTTGAAATGTTTTTCCAAAATGTGGAAAATAAACTTCTAGTTTAATTTTATAATACTCACAGCATTATATTTCTATTTTTCTATATTTCTGTTGTCCTTACTATTTCAAGGAACTGGGTAATACTACAGAGGTGCTACTGTATAGTATTATAGAATCAGCCAGGTCGGAAGAGGCTTCCCAAGATCAAGATGTCTGGGATAGGGGAGCAAGACGAGGGGAAACAATCAAGAGACAGGAGGGAGTGGCTATTTAATAATGTAGTTGCCTCTGTTCCTTAGCAAAGCAGCTGAGTTGGAAGCCAGTTGTGATTTTAATTCAGTGTCTTAACACCAGTGAGCCTGGTTCTCATCTCATGGAGCAGGCAGTGATACAGTGCCCTTAGTCCTACCAGAGGACAGTCACCCTGAGCAAAAGGTTTCTGCACTCATTTTTGCCACACAGTAGCGAGTGTATTGATTTTATGGACTCTTCCAGAACAGGTTTCTAGACTATTCTACCTTTAGCATGGGAGCCATTTAATTTTCCAAAGAAAATCCATGTAGTTCTGTTAGCTTCTTTGTTTTCAGGTCAATTTAATAGAACCCAAGTAGCCTGTGCCCCCTTATCTCCACTGATTGCTTTCCTTTGTTAGCTTGATTGAAACTGACATAGTGTTCTTGTGTATTCTACAATCATGCTCTATCTTCCTGTATAATTATTCCTTATGTTTTTTTTTGGGGAATCTTCCTGTATAATGATTCCTAATGCTTTTTTTGGGACCTGCTGGAAAGAAGTATCCACACTGTGATTTCATGTACTTCTGATAATGGGATTTTTAACATTTCTGAGAATTAGTTTGCACAAGTTCCCTTAAAAGTATGAATTGGTTGAGTTTTGTCCCAGCTGATCTGTGTCTCTCATTGAAGCTTTATTTACTGGGCCGTTTAAACTTTGTGTATGGTTGATCTGTCTGACACCCATCCCTTTCATCAGGATCCCTGATTACGTCTTCTGTGGAATGTTCTTTCCCCAGTAGCAAATTTAATATGTTCTTAATAGACCCCAAATGCAGAATTTCCGATGAAGTTGCTATGTGTATGAATAACAATAGTAACAAAATATAAACGTAATAGAAACTAATAGGAAGGACAGCACACAGAAAATAATGTTTAGCTTTATGGCTGTCTCCAGTCGCTCAATGTAATCTCATTGTTTCCTTTCAAATTAGTATCTTCTGCTGTAGAGCCAGATGTCTTCTTCACATAATTATGTATGCAGCTTCTAAATTCTTTTTGAAAACAACGTTAACTACAAGATTTAGTTCTTCAGGTTTACTATATGATGCGCTAAATTATATATTCATAGACATATTAAATTTAGATGAACGCTCTCTCTGGGTCCCTTTACCCTTGTTTAGACATATTGACTGCTCTAGGGCCTTGAAGGAACTTAATTCAGCTCTTGAACAGGTACTAATTCTCAGAAAACAAATTGGCAGGTAAACATAAATTTAATATACTGTATTAGCAGCAGAGGGTAAAAGTCTTAGTGGTGTAAATATGATGTTATGCGTGATCAGCACTCCTCAGCTTGTGCTCCTCTGTTTTCCTGGGGATTTTTATTTTTTTTTCCAGAGAGGTGTCTATCTGCATATGAAAAAGTACACATCTGCTTGTGTGTATGTCTCACAGTATTTCTGTAGACAGCTACTGCTGGGTAATCAGAGCTGGACTGCTGCACACTGGACAATCCCAGACCTGTTAACTGTGCGCATTACAAAAGCTAAATTTACTTTTGGACACCACTGGACATTTTGTGCAGCTTCAGATTTTGCTGTGTAAAATGCCTAAAGCTTTGGAAAACTGCTTTATGGACTTCTGTCTAGATTACAGTTGCATTTATTGAGCAAGCTCAGAATTTCTAGGAAGCTTTGTAATTCTTGCATATGCTTTCTGCAGTGGATGCCTGCATGTTTTTGCCTGGAGGGCTCTCTGTAGCTTAACTGAGCCACCTAGGATCTATAATATAAATATATGACCCACATAATTTACATCTTAAATTGCTAATCAGGGTGAAAGATTATTATGAGTCAGGGAAAACTTCTGTTGAAGGGTAACATCATTGTGTTAACTATGAAGCAGAACTTCTAGGGAAATGATGGGTCTGATCCTTCAGCTAGTCAGACTGATAAGCACATGACCACTGAACTCAGGTCTGGGGAAAGAAACATACCTAAAGGTTTTAGGAGGGTTTTTTGGGGGCTTATTTTCTATATTTTGTGGTGACCTCTGATTTATTGCTCTTCTATGGAGATCATTTTTGTTAGTGTTAATTTTTAATGGTCCAAATCAACCACCATCTAAAATTTTCATGTGGTAGATACTACACCAGTGTTGGCAATGTCATGTTTTCGTAACTCAAAAGGTGAAGCACAGGGTCCTCTGTGTTACTACTTTGCCTTTAGTTTTGGACATTTACTGATAATTGTACCATTAAGTATGTTGTTTTATTGAAGGGCAGTGTTTGCATTACCAAAATGCAATAATTACAGAAACCACAGTTAAATCTGCACAAGTTTTTTTTGTAATTAAGGCATAGAAAAATAAAATGACATGATAAAATATGAGCATACCTTGATACAGTTTTGCAGTTCTGACCTTCTAGGTATTAAAATATTATGTTTTGCGTCCCTGCTTTCATAGCCAATTGTAATCATATTCTGTAATTATTTTTTTATTATTCAAATATGGGCTTTCACTGAAAATGTCAATCCACTCTAGAGAATAAAATAAACAGCTGTGTGATAAGAGGAATTTTTGGTCAGGCAGAAAAACTTGGCAAAGGCTTTCCTGATATTGTAATCCATTCTGTATAGCTTTAATAATTTTGGAAGGGTGGGAAGGGGCCTTAAGCTATGCATGGCTATGGAAGGAAGAAACGGAAGAGATAAGTATTTAAAAATGAGATTTAAGAAATCTCCCTTCTAGTACCTCTTTGGTGTTCATATTATGCACACATACAGATATGTTGTTGGAGAGGGTTGAGAATGTTGGGGATTTTTGTTTGTTTGTTTGTTTTCAGCAGGAAGTATGAGAAAAAAATACTATTTGGAACTTTGTAGCGATTATTATGGGTAAAGAGGGAAAAAAAAAAGACATTAAAAAACCCAAACAAACAAACAAACAAAAAAAAAAACCCACCAAAAAAACCCACCCAAACCTGAGCAAACAAAACCTACACAACCCTTCCCTAATTAAAATACCAGAAGTTTGAAGTGTAGGGTGTTTGGAATGTTTGCCAGGTTTTTAATCATAATTTTACCATAAGTTGGATTAAGGAGTGACATTTCTTTTGATATTACTATTCATTCTGCTTATGCCTATCTGTGCTCACCTTGTCCCTTTAGATGTGTTCCTATAGCTATTTCTGGGAGTATGCTCTGAGCTGAATCAGGAAGCTGATTTGATTTAATCATTCCTTCATTTCTTTTTTTTTTATTCTTTTACTTTCCAACCTGGATTAGTTCCCCAGTCACATTCACAATGCAGCCCTACAAACACTTGTGCAATACAAGTAAGGGGCAGAATGGGGACAAGGATGAGTAGTAAAGTAGAAGGAATAGGAACCCCTTAAGTCAGCACTGCTACGGAGGAAAAGGTATGTGAAATCTTATCCTTATTTTAAATCCCACAGCTTCTTTCAGTAATTATGTGTTCTGTGGGCTCATTCAGAGGACTGCAGCACATGTGCTGTGAAACAGGAGATATCAGTGAATAAGGTTAACAGCCTTTTCACACTGTCGTTCTGGTCAAATATCAATTAAGTGTAGGACAGTATTTATCAAAAAAGAAAGATTTTTTTTTTTTTCCTCCCCGTTACATCAGTGATTAAGAAAACTCTACAGTTTTTCCTCCTGATTTTTATGGAGATTTAGAGATTTATTCTTCATTTCAAAAGATGGTTTGGGCATTGTGAACTGCTTAGACACTTTGAACTACCAGTTTCTACTAAGATAAAAGTTAGCAAAACAGATTCAGATGGGATATTAGGAAGTTCTTAACCATGAGGGAGCTGAGACACTGGAACAGGTTGCCCAGGAAGGTGGTGGAAGCCCAATCCCTGGAGGTCTTCAAGACCAAGATGATTTGGGCTCTGGGCAACCTGATCTAGTATGAAGTGTCCTTGTCCATGGCAGGGGGGGTTGGAGCTAGATGATCCTTGAGGTCACTTCCAGCCCTGACAATATTATGATTCTATAAGATAATATATACAAGAGCAAAATATTTTGTAATTATTAAATATCAGGTAGATACAACCTGACTGAGTAGTCTTTGACATAACAGAGTGGCTGTATTGTTAATGCCCTAAAAACTGGGGTGTTTTCAGTATCTTAGTCTGCCCCTGCTTTCTCTATGTTGAACTGTTTAAAAGTCAAGTCTAGTATTAGTTGGAGAGATGAAAAAGCTTAGCTTAAACATTTGGTAGAATTGTCACTGTTTATATGAGTTTCTGAAGTTTTCCATTATTATTTTCTTGCTTGCACCTTGTGTGGGAAGCTGTTACTGAGCTGTGGGGAAGAGGTTGTAAAGGTCATATGTGAGCATGATTCTGTTTCTTCAAATGAACAAGACTATGCTCTTTGTAGCCAGTTTGCCCCCTTTTTAAAAGGGAGATGACTCATGATGACCATTATGATTCCTAAAGGAATCAGATGGATTATATTTAGTTTCAAGCCATTTTCTCCCCTTTATGGTCCATTTGTTAAATATAGAAGTCAAAAGGTTCAAAACTTGAATTTACGACAATCTGTTGGGTGGGTGATGCTGGACATTCCAAGAAATGTGAAATAAATTTAACTGACACCTTGTAGTCAGAATTTTCCCCTGTATCAGATGTAGTCCTCAGAGAAGTGCACTTCCCTCCTCCATGGGAGTCCAGAGGAGACTGAGAACATCTATCAGAGATGCATGCTCTGGAATTTTTTATTCTAGAAAAAGACTATTTTGATTACTAATCATAAAACAGCAGAATGTTGGCTTGTAGTATTTGGTTATTATGTTTGCAAAAAGCATAATGGAGAGTAGCTTCATGACCATATTCTTCGTTTGCTGAATTCTGATGACCCAACTTGAGTACAGTTATTATGGCTACTACAGAGAGAGGGATCGGAATTCTGTAGCTGAAGATTCCTCCTATATGTAAATAGCACTGACTGAAGATGCTTTTATAGCTAAATAATCTCTGATTAGAGTTTAGGAATGGCAAATTGAATGGTGAAATCCAAAAATGGGACAGAGAAGTGCCTGTTCATAGGACGTTTGGGGTTTGTTATAGACTCAAAAGGACTATTGCCCAGTTCACGGTATTATTTAAATTTGTACTTTAGACTAGCTTTGGAATTAAAGAGAAGCTAAAGGCACATAAACCTTCCAAATGAGTCCCTGCTTCCCTTTTCCCTGCCCTTCAGCTCTGTTCCTGCTGTAGCATTGTGGCTACTTTCCAGCCTCACAACCCTACCTGTTCAAAGAAGCAAACTGGTGTACAAGAGCATCAGGAATGTTTATTGTAGCCCAAATTTGAGTCCCCTGCTGAAGGTCTGTTGCTGTTGCTGCATCAGTACTGCCCATGGCAGTGTGTACAAAGCTGAACTTGTGCTGGGACTGTCTAATGATGCTTTGTGTCTTGGGGAAATCAGCTGGAGTTAAATACTTGATGAACAGATTTGATTGATGGCTTGACTTAATCGAGGTATATGCTGAAGTGTTCGTGAACTTGCATCTTTAAAAATGGGTCTACGAGGAACTCCTTAGAATTTTTAAGTGTGCTCTTTGCCTGGTTTACGTTCTCTGTTTTTACACTGTGGGGCAAAATTCTATGTCTTATGATGGTGGATTTTATGTGCAATAATAACACAAGTTATAGAAATGAGGAAAACTGATCTCAGGTATAGAAGGCAAGGTCTATTTGTATTTTATCTTAGTCAGAGAGAAACAGAATTATTTAAATGTTTGTCACATTTCTTTTCAATCGTTAAAATTATTACTTTAATAAACTGGCAAACAGTTTTTATAAGCTCTCATTTTTCTAGAATATTCATGAAACTGAATGTCAGTACTTGGTATAATTGAGGCAAGTATTCAACTATTCTTTGCTTAGGTGGAGAGTCAGTGTCTGATTCTGCTTTGCACCTATATGAAGTAGGTGAAGAACAACACTAATTTGGATTGTAGGGTTTTTAATGATTGAACATGCATGTACTTCTCATACCTGAAAATAGTTACCTAGTATGTGAGTCAGTGTGTTATTCCAGTGCAGTTTCAGTGCAAAATTCAGTACATCCTTAATTATGGAGTCACATAATATTTGCCATCAGATCTGTTTGTCAACTCCATTTTCTGTCTAAAGTTACAGATGTCAGAAATTTGTACATGTCATCAATTCATATGTCATAGTTGTTGCGTGTTAACATTAAAATCAAGTTAGCTAATGTGACACCTAAATTGCCACCTTTAGGCCTCAGAGTCAATAACAGATTTCAATTAATTTCATACTGATCTGAGATGTTGTGTCAGGGTGATGCAGATAGAAGGAAGTCAGCACTGATTTATCCTTGCTTCGCATGTTGGTTTTCTTCAGAAATAAATCATGATGCAAGTGTAAAACAAAAGTTCCCCAAATGAAATTTTCACAAGTGAAGGTTTATGTTGATGCTGGAAAGACAAGAAAGAGCTCTTCAGGTTACAGTATGAAGTGGATTCTGATTTTTAAAAAAGGGAAGAAAGGAAAAAGATTTACTCATAACCTGTTACTGTAGATTTACCAAACTGTTACTCATTAGATTGTGAAGTGTTTAGACAGATTACATAAGCAAGAAAGCTAACAGCTACAATTACATGTTTCTTAATTTTTAGATGTAAATTTAAGATTGTTAGCAGGTCATTACTTGTATTCATGTCTCAGTACAAGGTATTACTTTAATTATAACGTAGGGTGTTGCGAAAACACCGTTTTGACTCGTGATGTTTTGAACAAATGTTACATTGCTCAGAAAGAGGAAAAGCAAAACAAATTCAGTGGTTTATATCCGTAAGATTCATAATGACCTTTACTAAAATGCAACACAAGTGGAGTTTTACAGTTGTACTTCTTTTTTTTTCTTTGTAGGTAAAGTAACATGTGTGCAAACAAAATGGTAAGAGGCTGTGCCATGGTTTTGCAGACTGAAAAACAGCTCATTTTTGTTGGTGCCGTTACATGACTGGGATCAATGACTGCAATATCATAACTGCACACCCAGTAAATGGTCTGAATTTAACCAACACACTGTTTGAGGCCTTTAAATGTTGAGGTAGTTATCACTAGTTTGTTTTTTGTTTTGTGGGGTTTTTTTTAAGTCTTAAGTAGATGTAAAAGCTAAAGAGTATTTACACTTCCAGAATGAGGCACTTGCCATTAGCTTTATCTTCTGCTGAAAGCCCAGCTGTTCTTTTCCTTGATCACCAAGCTCTTGATAGGATTCACAGAGCACATATTCATTCTGTTATCTTGTGATGGACAGCTTCTAGAGGAAAGGGAAGTGGTTGCCAGTTTCAGGTATCACTACCATGGTGGAGACCTTAGTTCATTAGTGTGCCTATTAACTACTAGCTCTGCTAATTCTTGATCCATTTATAGTCTGGCTGCTCAATTGGAGTGGATGTGGAATCAGTTTGGGTATATAGAATGATAGAAATGTTTAGGATGGAAAAGACTTTTAAGATTCATTGAGTCCAACCATTAACCCAGCACTTGTGTCAAAGCTGATCTCAGTACTGCTTCTCATTTATATAAAACCTGATACTTAGTGTGGTCTGCACCAACTTGTGCTCGCAGCGGAGGGAAGCAGGTCAGTCATCTCATTCCAGTTCTACTTTTCAGCTTCTAAATGTTTACCTTTCTACCGTACAAGAGCTTTCTGTTATTGATCCTCAGATATTATATAGTAAAAAACTGGATGGAGAATTGTCTGGGAGAGCTGTCGATAAGGAATGGTACTTGTTATAAAAATAAATAAATGAGTGATATAGTTGAGAGGCTCTTAAACGGGAATTAGATTCCATCTATCTGTCAAGGCCCATCTCTTCTAGCAGCACCAATGAGTGGAGCAGACAGCTGAGGGAGGAAAAAACAAATTGAAAATTGCAATTAGCCAGCATGTAGATTTTTTTTTTTGTTAAGTAGAAACTTTGCTAGCTTTAGCCACACCAAGTCTCTCAAACACGCCTACACACCACTGCAACTTCGACGGACAGCTATAAAGCGGCAAAGCCAGTCCATGGATAATCACAGCTTCTGTTTTCAGATGTGCCTTGTTGCTACAGAACTCTGCTGAATATGTACAGCCAGCTCCATGAGAGAGACACCTTACGCTCCCCGGGCTCTTGGTGTGCTATGGTGGATCAATGTCAATTTGACATGCCTTTTTATGGAGCAAGACAGCTTGGCTCTACTGCCATGGCGTTGCTCCTACTGTCTTACAGTACATCTATTGGCCCTTGTTGATGCAAACGGATTTTTTGCACTGCTTTTTGGATTTTTTTTTTTTCCACTTCAGAAAAAAATAATTCTGATTTTAATGTTGAACTCTGTTTAAAAAGTGCACTATCGCTGGATGTTTTGGGGGTTTACCAGGAAGCTTGTGGCTTACCAAATCACAAATTTGATGATCTGCTCAGTAACCTGGAAAGAAAAAGCATGTATTTGTATGGATAATATCAGGAATTCCTATGCAATAAGGAAAAAAAAAACAAACAACTTTTTACATATTCAGTGGTATCTGAGTAAGGCTCAAGCAATTTTCTAGGGGAATAAAGGGAAGGAGAAGATAGAGATACTGGTCTGATGAGAAGCAAAGCCAAATAAATGGAGTGAATTACAAAGAACTATTCTATTCACATCTGAATGGAAAGACAGCCACAAGATATTAACTTTTAGCTATCATATGCCAGGATAGGAAATTCACATGTATTCACTGTGGTTCCACTTGAAAAAAAAGAACTGGTATGTTAGAAAACCCTGTTAAACATTTGCCCTTCCAGTAAGGTGAAAGAAATGTCACCCAGGACAGTGTTTGTGGGAGGACAATATTGCTAACACAGTTGTGCATTCCAGTTTTCCATCCCACAAGACCACTGAAGTCCTGCATTCTAGACAGATCCCATGGGTTGCTTTGCAAAATGCCCTGAGATGGGTAAATCTTTGGTGAGAATCCAGATTCTTTTTGGCTTGCTAGAAGAACCAGAAAAGGAAGCAACCAGTAAAGGCAAGAACTTTGAATGGCAGAACCTTGAGTTCTCTTGAAAAGAATAGTATGTGGGCTTAGATCCAGGTCTTGCAATGTACATTGCCAGTTCCTATAGAGTGCACACTGAGCGAGGCATAGTGCAGACACATTCCTCCCTTTCAATTGTCCTGCAATGAGACAGTGGGAAAAACAGGTGCAGTTCCAAGTAGATATTTTTTTTGGCCATAGAAGCCTGGAATTCCAGCTGTGCGTGGGGATGTGTATGAATGAAATAGATTTTTTTTTTTTTAAATGTAATTGTTAAAGTATTCAGACATTTTTCAAGGTTAGGATGTTGATAGCCCATGATAGGAAGAAAAGAGATATCCATCAACTAGCAAAAGAAATAAAGGGAGCAGAAAATGAAAAATTGTGTTTCATACCTTAATGTGTCTTCATACTTATGTTATAAGAAAGTTAGCTTATAATTAGGAGTTAAGATAGCAATAATTTTGTAAGGCAAGTATGTGCATGCAATGAGCGTGAATGATGTCACAGGAAGGAAATGACAAGTGCAGGGGAGCATAAATCAACCTCTACCTGAAATCTCTTGTTTTTTCAACAGTGCATGAAGGCTCTCTGAAAAAAAAAAAAAAATTAATCCTAATGTAGTTATTAGTTTCCAGATTTCTGAGAGGATCTTTGTAGCTCTGGAAGTCATGAATTGGGTCAAAAGTAATTAATTATCTTTACAATTGTGAAAGGTAGAACCTAAGTGATATTCTATGCAGGTGAGGAGAGGTTGGACAGGGTCTTACGCAACCTGCTCTAGTGAAAGGTATCTGTGCCCATGGCAGGGGGGTTGGAACTAGATAATCTTTAAGGTCCCTTCTGACCCAAACCATTCTGTGATTGGTACTTGTCTAAAGTCAAGTGAGCAGCGGCTGTGTGCTGATGTAACGAACAAAGGAGACCATGCGTGTTAGCAGCAGGAAAAAAAAGTGTTAGTAATGTGAAAATTAGGTCTTTAAGAAATGTTAAGTTTTAAATGATATTCTCAGTGCCTATTTCAAGATTTTGCCTATCAATTACTTAACTATATAAAGTCTATAATTCTTGAACTCTAAAGGTGTCCTTTCAATTGACTTTTTGAACTTAACAAATGTTAAACAAGCAGTGCTAATGGGGACTAGCTAAACTGGTATTTTCTTTTTTGTTTGATGAATTGCCAGGACTGGGGTGTTAAAGGGCATCACAGTGCAGGCGGTTTCAATACCTTTGTGTTCTTTCTGTGTTTTTATTTGGCACTCATTAGTGGCTGCTAAAGCAGTAATCATTTTTTTGGATGCCGCTGAAATTCTTAGTGAGCCCCTCCTGTGGATTTTCTGCCTTTTTATTTTAGTGTATTTTAGTTTTATTACAAGTCTTGACAACCTGGTATTTATCTTGTGCTTGCTAGGCTTCAAGTTCCGTTTAAAATGATAGGTCTGTTTGATTTGAGAGTATATTTTATCTTTTACGCTACTTACTGTGTGGGATGAGAGTGGAAGGGTTGGAGTACCTTTACAATTCATGTTGTTGCAATATCTTTTTGTCTTCATTTCATGCGGAGAAGTTCCTGCCATTTGTGTAGCTTAAAAGTAATTGCAGTGAAAAAGGTGAGTCTCTGGAAGAGTTTGCCAAAATTAATTTTTTTCGAAGTACTCTTGGTTTTACTCATGTACTGTTGTCTTACAGTCCTTCTTGGAGAGAATAGACCGAGGCCATTTGATATAAGTGCTGGTTTTCTCTTGTGATTTTCTGCTCTGTTTTACAGAATCATAGAATCAGTCAGGGTTGGAAGGGACCACAAGGATCATCTAGTTCCAGCCCCCCTGCCATGCCCAGGGACACATGACACTAGATCAGGCTGTAGAGCCTCATCCAGCCTGGCCTTAAACACCTCCAGGGATGGGACTTTCACCACCTCCCTGGGCTGCCACCCTCGTGTTGAAGAAATTGTTCCTAACATCCAGTTTGAATCTACCCATTTCTAGCTTTGTTCCATTGCCCCTAGTCCCTGCCTGACATCCTAAAAAGTCCCTCACCAGCTTATATTCACTAAGAAACTGTTCTAAGCAATTGATAAGATGCTAAGCCCCAGAAGTTTTTTGAATTCCTCCTTTCCTCTTTCTTTTCGTGTTTTATTTTAAATTTTTTTTCCCTTTTTGACCTCTGCTAAATTAGTAACGACATTGCTGTGTCATCAGGTAGAATCTGGTTTTGTTTGGTTTTGCTTTTCAGAAATGGGCAAGAGCTGCACTTCTGCTTGGCTGCTATTACCATGTGGTGGCTTCATCTTGGCTTTACCTGAAACCAGCAGAAGATTCTCCATGTTAATTGTTTGGCACAGAAGTAGGGTTGTGGCTGCCAAGATTACTGATAAAGTAGATGGAGAGCTGCTCTTTTGCCATTGGTACACAGCGAACTGTACCTTAGCGTTAGTTGCAGTTTACTGCTAATATTTCTGGAGACATGGATTGAATTTCAGACAAAAAAAAGTTGTTATCCTGTCTAAGCAAGTTGAGAACCCAATCTGCCTTGGGAAAAGTCATCATTTGAGAGTCTTCATTGGTGTGCCTTACAACAAGGATTGGTTGGTTGGTTGGTTGGTTTAGATCTTCTGGTTGCTTTTGTGCCTGCTGCAAACCTTTTAAAGATTTATTTTATTTTTCACCCCCAAATACTTTTGAGTTAGAAAACTAGATTAGACCCCAAGGAATTATGTATTATGTATAATAAAAAAATACTTACCATAAGTGGTAAAGCCAGTTTAATGCCTTCCTTATTGTTTCTGGGCCATAAAAACCTATAATCAGAACAAGCGTGCTGTAAAAGCAAGCTCTTGTTCAAAAGAATTCCTTTTTTTTACTGTTCTGAAGGAAGCCATCAGTAATGGTATTACTTTGCAATTATAGGGAAATCCCCTTTTTGTTTAAAATGGTTTATAAACTTGAGCTAATCCTTGAATGGTCTGTGGAAATAAACCAAGGGGGAAGAAAAAAAAAAAGCCAAAATGATTCAACCAAAACTAAAGATTAATGACAGTCAAAACTAACAATTAACTGAGAATTTTTACTCTTATGTCTCTAAGAAGACTCAGGATCTCTGCTCTGTGTTTTAAAAATTAATATTTGATAGATGTTACTGACAGGATTAATTGAGAAGGGTGTGTAAACTTCTGGGTTTGGTAAGGTATGTGCTAGCAAGTTTTGATTTTAGACAGAAGTGATAAAAGAACCAAAGCACTTTGTGTATGTCCAGTAGGACGAGGGGCAGCGAGTGGAAGCTGGAGCAGAGGAGGTTCCACATAAATGTAAGGAAGAACTTTTTCACCGTGAGGGTGGCAGAGTCCTGGGACAGGCTGCCCGGAGAAGTTGTGGAGTCTCTTTCTCTGGAGACATTCAAAGCCCAGCTGGATGCATTCCTGTGTCACCTAGTGTAGATGATCCTGCTCTGGCAAGAGGGTTGGACTAGATGATCTTTCGAGGTTCTCTCCAACCCTGCCATTCTGTGATTCTGTATTTTATGACTCTTTGGTTGAGTGGCTTGGTTCGCTTGCCAGATTGGCAAGCCGCTGCCAGTGATGATTAAAATGCTATATAATCCTCACTTCAGACAAATACCATTATGGCTAAGATTAAAAAACGGGAGAGTTTCAAATAATTCTTGTATCACAGTGTTGCATTCTTGCAAGTCAGATTTCACACAGTATTGTCAAGCAGGTAGAAATAATTTAGACTTTTACTGTGTGTCACTGGAGTCTGGACTGGACTGCACTCCTTTGCACTGGACTGCACCTCACTGCAGTGCCTGTCAACTTGGCTTCACCCAAACTGCTAAACTGAAATACTGCTCAGCTGAGCACATCTCATTAGGAACACAAACCACATTATTTAGATAAAAATTTAAGACAGGAAATGACTGAATTTCTTCTACTAAAATACTGTCAGAAAGTTAATGATAGCTGACTTAGATAAATTAAGATGCTAGTCTATTAACTACACATTAACAGGCATACTACATAAATATAGAAAATCTGCTTTCAGTATCATTATGAGTTAGTCTCAAAAATGCTTCATGTACTTCCAGTATTCATTAAGAGATCTTAAAGTGATCCTGCATTTCAACTTGTAGTATTGAGGGTTATTATAGCTTGGTAGTGGAAGCTAACCTTGCGTGTTTGGTTTTACTCATGTTTAATTTTTCACTGAATTTAATTACGTTTGTGTGATTTTCTTAAAGCATTACATTAGAGCCTAAAGGAGAAAAAATAGCAAGAATCTGAAAGAGTTAACTTCCCCTTAAGATAAAGGAAGCTTGCAAGGGTGATGGGATGACTCTTACTAGGTTGCTCTGGAGCTGTGGAGAGGGCAAGGACTTGCTGGTGTGCATACCTCCTTAATCCTGGCAGCTTTTGTGCAGGCTGTATTGGGCAGTTGAGGAAGATCATGAATAAAGTGAAAAATGGTGTTTTTGAAGTCTGTTGCACTCCATCTGGTGCCTGGCTCAATGTTGTCTCTCAAATGCTGTAACTTGTGAGACTCCACAGTGGCCAGGAAACAATATCCTGCGCCAACCCTTCCGTTTGCTGTGATCCTCTGGGACTGGGCAATCTGACCAGTTATGTTTAGCATGCTATGATATTTAAAAAAAAAACAAAAACAAACAAAACCACAACAGTTTTTAAAAAGTGATGGCTACAGTTGTCCTTGTGGAAGAAGACTGATGCTTTTTTCATGGTCTTTAATAATCTCATAAAAAAAAGGTAAATTGCCTCTTTAAGCACTGTGCTGTCATATGCATCAGGTGCTCCCCTTCTCCAAGCAAATGATGCAGCCCTCTATAGCTCCCTCTGGAAGTTTAGTGCTTTGGGATACTTTAGATCTGCAGTGTACTGAGCAGAAAAAAAACCCACCATCCTGAGGAAACAGACAGTGCTGGTACATGATCTTTGATCCTTTCTCTCTCACTCTCACCGCTACAAGATGCTCTGCTAAACCACCTGCTTCTCTCTCTGCAGAGCCAGGTGCTCTGCATTCCATTGCTACTTGATTATCTTCCACAGATAATGCTGCCCACTTCTTAAAATGCAAATAATGAATACAATTTATGTTTTTTGGTGTCTCTCTGTTTCATGGTAAGATTTTTTTTTTTCCCCACCCCAAAAAACCCTTTTCATTTTGTCCTCTCCTCATATCCTCTTTGTTTCTGGAGAAGAGGAGACTTCAGGAAATTGGTATTTGAGAAAAAACATGCAATGGAGATGGCTGAAGTCAGATAAAAGGAATTTCTGCACGTGGTCAGGCTGTGCTATAACTCACTGTCACTTCATTTTCCCAAATAATGAATGTTTGAGAGTCTATAAACATAAAAGAACAAAACCAATAATGAAAGAAAGTTGTCTAATATCTACCTGCCTTCCAGGCAGAGTGCAAGGCCTGTTTCTTCTCTGATGGAGTTTCCTTTTGTGGCATCTCCTGTCTTGGCTTGATTCTGCTGCAAATACTACAGGCAGATTACTACAGGCTTTGAGTCATTATTAATTCCAGGCAATGCCCTTTAACACTTCGGATCTAAATGATGGAGATGTCCCACATAACTTCTTTTTCTATTTCGGTTTAGTTTACATGATGTTTCTCATTTCCCTCCTTTTGATTATGGAAACTGGTTTTGCATCTGGTTGCTTGTAGGTAGCAATGAATTCCGGAGTATGAGGTAACTGAGGAAGTTAAAGCTGATTTACCTCTCTATTTTTACTATCTTCTCAAAGGAGTATTCTCTTGCTAGTACTTTAAGAGATGTCATTCTGAAAGCAGGCATTTCAGTTTTTCCAGGAAAAGAAATATCAGTATAGATAGAAAATAATGGAATTTTTTGGGGTCTTTTTCCAATAGTAAGAGGAAAACAATGGCACCAGGAGATTACCTGCATAATGGTGGACTTGGGTTGTTTGGGGTTTTTTTGGTCAGTTTAAATGTCATATTTCTGTGAATTCTCAGTATTAAAAATATGAAAAGTGGTTCAACTGGCAAGAGATTTCAGCTGCAGTTTTGTAAGCAAATGAAGGGGAAGTTGAATGAAAGCATTTTAATTTAAGTCAGTAATGTGGTGTTTGCTTTCTCATTTGTATTGGATTTAGATGAGAGAAACTGTTGCCGGCAGAGAAATGTTTTTATCCTTTGTAGAACATGCAGTTATTTAAAAAAAACACACCACAGCCACAATGTTTTGTTAATGCTCTTAATACAGGAGGAAAGGCAGCTTTAAACAGAGGTAGGCTTCCTCTGCTTTGTTTAGTAAATTTCTGCCCGTTAATGTAGCTACTTTTATTTTACATCCAGCACTTGTGTTTCAAGATTGTTCAGTTTGTTATTGGTGAGACCAGAGAGTCTGCTTGTTTGAACTGGGAATTGCAATTTTTGTGCCTCAGGGTCATGGCAGGGGTCTGGCATCACTGAACCTGAGATGGTTTACATCAGCGTATTTTTGGTTCCGTGCTAAGAAATGTATCAAGTATTTCCTCACTTATTTAGTAAAACCCCTGGTGGAAGTGTGCTATGAATACTGTACAAGATTTATTTCTTGCTTTATTGTGCGATTTCATTTAGAAATGAATTTGTTGTACTTTTTTCATGCTGTTCTGTTGTCCTTTCAAAGTTGCTTTTATAGGAGGTCTAGAAGATAAATCTTGCCCCATGTGGTGGTTTGGCAGTTAGCTGCCCCCTACCCACTTTGAAATAACCCAGATGGCTCGAAGTTAAGGAATGAAGCTTTATATTTACAGCAATGCACAGTATACAAGCAGGTATTTCCTAAGAGGGGTCACCAACCACCCTACCACCTTTCCCCTTCCCCCAATCTTATCTCACCATCTGTTAATGCAGCAGATAGGGGAAGGTAGATCAGCTGGGGGTTAGCAGTAGGAAAAGAAGTTAGTGGAATTATTCAGAATCAGCTACAAAAGGCAGGGAGAAAGGAGCCATGCAAGAGTAGTCACAGCCCAAAGAGGTCTGAAGCAGTCTGACTTACCTATATTTGGGTTACAACTCTTAAAACTAATTTTTTTTTGTTTCTCAGTAAAGCTTTGAGGGAAGTAGCATTGTTAGTGCTTTCCCCTCTCAGCCTATAGTCTAATTTATAATTCAAATCCTCCAATTAGTTCAAACTAGCACACTCCATGTGCTGGGACTACTCCTGTGAAATATAGCTATTAAAAAAAAAAAATCTTTGCAAGTGTTTTGGCAGACATGAAATGAAGAAAGATAATAAGGACTCGTAGTTGAATTGATCATATAATAACTTCCATTTATAGACTAAGGCACTGATTATGCCAGCTGAGCTAGAACTGAATTATGGTGATCACTCATGTAGAGAAGATGTACACTGGTTAATGGCAGGTGTAGTGCACTTTGCCTTCAGTTTGGTGCCACAACTTAAAATCTTCCTGCACCAGTGCTCTATCATTTCCATTTCTACCCAACCGGGATATGTTAGAATAATATTTAAGAACACTGCTTACCAGTAGGGTTGTATTATGCTGTGACTTAATGTAGACAAATTACTGTAATGAGTATAAAATGTCTTGGAATGCTGTTCATAGGAGAACACTATCAGTTGTTCATGACACAAAGGCATAATACTGTTAAACCATAAGGTGCCTATTTCTGTCTGCTCCTCTTGACTAAAGATGACTGCAGAATTTTTTGCCTGTCTTAGAATCCTTTGGGTTTTTTTCAACCTAGAGTCAGGAATGCCACAGTAAATAAGAATTTGTTAGCCTTCACACAGGTTATGGTGTAATATAAATTGATAGTAATAGCCCACATTTCAATCCAAATATATAGTTCCATAACCAGAAATCATATGCTTCATATTCCTCCGTTTACCATGAATACTGTTTTACTTTCTCAGCAACAGTAGCCTTAATCTAATAATTATATATATAGTAATTTAATACTAATAGTACAATATTACATGATTGTGAAAAAACGTCCATTCTGATACTGTAACTGTACCACTGTGTGCAGATGACTGTGCAGAACAAGTTCAGGAGCACAGCTTTGATTCCTTCAGAACTTTAATATCCAATTTTGGAGAGAGAAACTCTATCAACTAGACAGAAAAACACCTGAGAGTGCAGAACTATACCCTTTTGAAACGGCTTTATTGTGAAACAGCACATCTTTTGAATCCTGTTCTAGGATTAATTGAGAAAGCAGTGGAGCTGTATGGGAATGTAGAAGTCAAAACTGACATAATAATTCACGATGCAGCAATAAAAACAAACGTAGGTAAGCAGATGAGAACAGGCACAGCTCCAGAGATTGGCTGATTTGTGTTGCACATTATTGTGCTAGAAGAGAAGAAAAATAGGAAAGGAGAAGACAAATGTATGGTTTTTTTAGTCCTGCTAATACAGCAAAACAGCTTCAGCCTGGTTTGTGGAGATTATTTTTGTGGTTATAAGGTTAGAAAGATTTATTTTAAAATGAAAGCTTCAGATTTTGTATTAAATAATTTGTTTTGGGGTCAAGTCACATATTTGGAGCATGAAAATACTTGCTAGCAGGTGTAATTCTTACACAAGGAACCCCACTTTAATTCTGCTTTGACTTTACCACTGCCATTCATATTTGGAATTGATGTACATGTCTGCCACGTCAAAAATAGATGAGAATAGTTGTGCAGTTTTTCTGAGAATAGCTGATCTGTTTTCTGAAAATAATGCTGATTGTTGTTAATCAACTTGTCAGAACTGAATAGTTTTCTTCTTTATCAAAGTGAAGAAAATTGGGACACTAAATAACAGTCTGTGCGGAACTAGGACACTCTGTTTGGAGACATAGCTCCAGACACTGTAGAGGATTTTTTTGACAGATAAGCTGTGTGCTTAAAGAGATAAGTGTTAATCTAATACATTGGAAAAACAGACAGATTACAGTGTGCTGTGATACATTCAAATAACAGGACTAAGTTCCATGCAGCAATGGACTCTGTTTCATAAAACTCCACAAACTTAGTGCAAAGACCCTGGCAGCAGCTGGTAAACTGTATCTCATAGAATTTTGATACATGATCCAGGCACTGGTTGAGTAAGCAACAGCTCAGCTAAGGTTTTTAATATAGAAAATTAAATTTCTATTTGATTGGATTGTAGGGAGTGGAAAGAAGATCAGCGTAGTGCCTCTGTTATCTTTGTTCTCAGTCAGGCTTCTCTGCCGCTTTCTCTTTCTTTTCAAGTTTCCAGAGTAAATATTGTCTGTCTTTATGTCCAGAATTCTGATGCTTGATATAGTTGTATGAGCTGATCATTTGTATCCTGTACCGTATGTGATTTCTTTGGTAAAAGGTTTCACATTAGTGCAGGCACTGAGCACAATACACGTGGCAAACTCAAACTTTTCAAACGGTAGTTTAATACTGTATAGCCTCAGGCGTGTAAGATAGGACATATTAAAGAACGATGGCAATTCAAAGAAGAATTATAGGAGCTTCAAGGTGTGAGAGCTGTTCGTGCCACAGTAAGGCATGCTCTTTTATGGTTAAAGCTAAGATAAGGAGCAGTGAAAAAGAACTCGTTCAATCAAGTTATTGGGTTCTTTGGAATTATTCTTAAATGTTGTTAACTGAATATAGGTTTGGAGATGACTTTTCTTTAAGAGTGCTGTGGTTTCTAATGCTCATTTTAACTTAACCTATGTAAATGTTTGACTACAAAAGAAGGTTTCCCGTGCAAATAACAGTTGGAGGGAAAAGAAAGTGCCAGTCTCCAAAAGCCAGGACACACAACACCAGAGTAATTAAACTATGGAAGCAAATCCAATTATTTAGCTTAATATTAGCTGTGCAACAATTGCTGTGTCTAAGAGAGCATGTGCAGATTCTCACGTCCTTATGTTCCAGCGCCAGGGTTTATGTGGAATGTAAACCATGTAAGTACAGTGTTAGCGCATTACTGTACCCAAGCTAGGACAACGTGCTGAAAGTCTGCCCTGCCTTGGTCTGCCCATGTTGTTCCAAACTGGAGCTGGCTTATGTTTGGCTCTGAACACAGGTGGAATAGCTGTCCATACAGAGAGAGCCTCCGTGGTGATTTTATTGCTTATGGGATGTGAGGCAAAATAAAGATCCATGCTAAAATGTTTTGTCTGCTGGAACACTAGATGTGCCTCAGAATCACAGAATTAACCAGGTTGGAAAAGACCTCAAAGATCATTGAGTCCAATGACCTATCACCTAACACTTTCTAATTAATTCAACCATGGGCACTAAGTGCCTCATCCAGCTGCCTCTTAAACAACTCGAGGGATGGGGACTCCACCAGCTCTGAGGGCAACTCATTCCAATGCAATCACTCTCTCTGTGAAGAACTTCTTCCTAACGTCCATACAGTACCTGCCCTGGCACAGCTTGAGGCTGTACCCTCTTGTTCTGTCCCTGGGTGCCTGGGAGAAGAGACCAACCCCACCTGGCTACAGCAAGGTAGTTCTAGAGAGCAATAAGGTCTGCCCTGAGCCTCCTCTTCTCCAGACTGCACACCTCCAGCTCTCTCAGCCTCTATTCACAGGGCTGTGCTCCAGGCCCCTCACCAGTCTTGGTGCCCTTCTCTGGACATGTTCAAGCACCTCAACATCTTTGTTAAACTGAGGTGCCCAGAGCTGTGCACAGTACTCAGGGTGTAGCTTGACAAGTGCTGAGTATAGGGGCAGAAGGACTTCCCTGGTCCTTCTGGTCACACACCTTGATGAAATTAGTCCATGCTATAAAAATAAAGAAATAAAAATAATTGCTAAGGTCACTGTTTCTCTCCTGTTCCAAATAGCATCCATTGATCTATAAACACAGAAGTTTGTTGGAAGTAATAACCTCTGAACTTTGGTCTGGATGTTTCTGTCTAGTAGAAGAACATACATCTTGTGAAGACTCCTGCTAGTAGCATAGAGAAGAGTCTTTTGAGTCCCCAAAAGCAGTAAACCTGAGGCAGGAGTTTGTAGACTTTTCCAAAGACTTTGAAACAAAGGCAGCTGTGGTAACTGTCTGCTTAGATTCCTCACGAAGAGTATATTGTGTTCTTTGTCTGAATCTAGAACTACCTTTATGGCTTGACAGGAGCATTAGCAAGGCAGCAGTGAAGTTGTGAATGCTGTTTCAGAACTGCATTGCTGTTGCAAAGGTGGTACCAAACTGCTACCAATAGGGTAGAAGAATTGCTTTGTGTGCTTGGCTGTTACATTCAGAAGGTGATTTCAGATGCTAATTCTGTCTTCTTTTTTTTCTTTTCTTTTTTTTTTTTTTAAATCTCCTGACCCAGCACCATAAAGGGTGTGGTAGGTACAGAACTTCTCTTTGTCATATGGTGCTGTAGTAGCTGAAACCTCCTGCATAGGATAGCTGATAAAGGAGCCTTACCTGCACTGCTGTTGCAGCAATAGGGAGGCTGGTGGCCTATGCAGTTCTCCCTTGCCGTGAGCTGATGCCCTCACACATTTTGTCATCCCAAGGAACCTGGGTCTGGACATCAAGTGGGTTTGCTTCTGTGTCTTTGTTATAAGACAAACCTACCTAGCAGCTGTTCTGAGAACATGTATTAAATGGTAATAAATCTTCCGTTGAAAGCTGTAAAGAAGAATAGAGATGTTCTGCCTTCTGGTTTCTACTTGAAGATGTGGTAAGAGCCCATATGTCTTTGGGTTTTGTTTTCTTATTGCTGATTCAATGATATTCTCCAGCTATTTTTTTTTTCCCCACTGAAGAGTAACCATTTAGAGCAATGTGAACTTGATCTAGCATCTTAGAGGGATACTGTTACATCTTTTCTGGAATAATTTATGAACACATGGGAACAAAATACAGCAGTTCCTCTTCGTATAAAATACAGAGCTGTTGGAACAGGAGTGGCACTCCTAAAATTTTGATTGTGCAGCATCTTAGAGGCAAATATTGTGATGATAAATGGTAATGTTCATATAAATATGTGCTTGTCTAAGTTTAAAACTGAAGTTGTCCGAGTGAGTGGATTGTTAAAAATGCTACACACTGAGAATTCACCTTGCCTGAAGCACTATACTAAAATCAGACTTTGCCTCTTTTACATTTTATGTATCATCTTATGTACATACTTCTCTTCAAGATGATCGCACTCAGAAAATCAAAATACATAAGTATTTGGAGGACTGGAGGCCTATTTTGATATGTCTTGCTGAGCTTGAGGCACAAATGTTTGAAAATGCTGGCTGGGTTCTTGTCAACAGTGAAATAACCCAAGTACAGGTTACAAATTCTGCTTTCTTTCTAGTTAATTAGGCACTCAGTGAGTACTACTACAACACTGGAGTACTCTTGTGCTATAGGTTTTTCTGAACTTTCTTGTGTAGTTTTCAAAAGTACTAATTCATGTTCAGAATGTTGGTTAAATGCATGGTTCTGACTAGTATTAAATGTAATGTAATATGTTAGAACTTGGAAAGACTTTGGAAAGGTAAATGCTTCTCCGAGTAGCTTTTGATTCTGTTGACAGTTGTCCTGTTGTTCAGGAATCATAGAATCAACCAGGTTGGAAGAGACCTCCAAGATCATTCAGTCCAACCTAGCACCCAGCCCTATCCAATTAACTGGACTATGGCACTAACTGCCCCATCCAGGCTTTTCTTGAACATGCCCAGGGATGGCGACTCCACCACTTCCTTGGGCAGCCCATTCCAATTCCAATCACTCTGTCTGTGAAGATCTTCCTCCTAACATCCAGCCTATACCTGCCCTGCCATAACTTCAGGTTGTGTCTCCTCGTTCTGTTGCTTGTTGCCTGGGAGAAGAGCCCAACCCCACCTGGCTACAACCTCCTTTTAGGTACTTGCAGACAGCAGTGGGATCTGCCCTGAGCCTCCTCTTCTCCAGGCTGCACACCCCCAGTTCCCTCAGCCTCTCCTCACAGGGCTGTGCTCCAGGCCCCTCACCAGCTTTGCCACCCTTCTCTGGACATGTTCCGCTACCTCAACATCTGCCTTGAATTGAAGGGCCCAGAACTGGACAGAGGAGTCAAGGTGTGGCCTGACTAGGGCCAAGTACAGGGGCAGAATAACCTCCCTTGTCCTGCTGGAAACACTATTCCTGATCCAGGCCAGGATGCCATTGGCACACTGCTGGCTCATGTTCAGCTACTGTCTATCAGCACCCCTAGGTCCCTCTCTGCCTGGCTGCTCTCCAGCCAATCTGTCCTCAGCCTCTAGTGCTATCTGGGGTTCTTGTGGCAAAGTGTAGAACCCTGCACTTAGCCTTGTTCAGCCTCATCCCATTAGCCTCTGCCCACCGATCCAGCCTTTCAAGGTTCTTCTGCAGGGCCCTCCTACCCTCCAACAGATCCACACCTGCTCCTAACTTGGTGTCATCTGCAAAATTACTGATGATGGACTCAATCTCCTCATCATCAGTAAAGATACTGAACAGGATTGGGCCCAGCACTGATTGCTGGGACACACCACTGGTGACTGCTCACCAACTGGATGTGGCACCATTCACCACCACTCTCTGGGCCCTGCTCTCCAGCCAGTTCTTGACCCATTTCAGAGTGGATCTGTCCAATCCAGGACCTGACAGCTTTGCCAGGAGCTTGTTGTGGCAGATGGTGTCAAAGGCTTTGCTGAAGTCCAGGTAGACTACATCCACAGCCTGCCCCACATTCACCAGGCAGGTAACCTGATCGTGAAAGGAGATCAGGTTGGTCAGGCAGGACCTGCCCCTCCTAAGTCCATGCTGGCTGGGCCTGAACCCTTGAAGAAGGAGATCTGCTACTGACACTTATGAAATAAAGCAGAGGCGAATACTGTTATGCCACTTTTCCACAAACTATTTGTTGAGCATTTCTGCTTTGTGCATTCCTGGGTTCGAATTGCTACCTGTAAGTGTGTATTTGCAGAGAATGTTCCATATAACTCTTAGAGATGAGAGATTTTCTGGTGTCACAGATACAGATCTCTGCATGACCATCAGTAGCATTTCATCTTAGTCCATAAGTCAGGGCAATAATCAATACACTATTTAAAATACGTGAGGTACTTCATATGCCGTTCCAATTTGATCTTTAACAAACGACTTATATTACAAACTAAACCACACTGATGTTACTTCATGCCACTACCTTGGATAAAATGATTTTTGACTTAGAAATATTAGTTTCTGCCACAGATTGTGTTTCTTTCTTCCTGTGGGTAGAACTCAGGGTGCCAACAATATTCTGGTGAAAGCTAAAATTACTCCTACGGTGACAGCAAGTGACAGACTTCAAAATATTGCCTATTAAAAAAAAAAAAAAGATTTGAGGTTTCAGTTTTAACAATGTATGGAACAGGGGTTTCAGGAGTGAGCAAGCTCCAGTTCTTCACCCAGTGTAATTTTCAGGAGAGTATTTGACTATGTGGGGTCTCAAAGATTCAGCCAGGTTTTTCCTCTAGCATAATAGAACAGACCACTGAGGTACAAATGCTCTCCTGGCGTCCTTCGGCTTTATTTCTGAAGCATTACATTCCCCTCTGTAATGTGGAATACAGTGATTAAAGGAGAAGGGAAAAAAAAGAAAAAAAAAGCCCCAAGTTTTGGCTTCCTAAGACAAAGATTATGTTTTGGAGCAAATATGTCAGCATGTTATGCTGTTACTGGGCATTGTACATTAATTATATTGTATAAAAAGTATTAATGTTCAATAGAAACATTTATTCTTGAGTGAAAAAAAAAAAGGGGGGTTATATTTTCTTGCCAAAAAGATTGATGGTAACTAACCTTGTGTGGACTCTGACAAACAGTATCTAAGAAATGATTATTTTGACCTGTGCATCCGTCTTATAATGGAAAGGCTTATCTTAGAATATATTATTTTTAAACTTAATTTCAATTTAAAATGAGAATTAATATACTGACTGTATTTTCATTTCATTGTCAGTATGCTAGATAAAAATAAAATACTCTTTCTTATCCTGGATGCTATTTTATAGCCATTTCAGCTTTAGGATTCTAATGGCCTGCTGACCCTTCTTGGTGAGAAACAGAGACTGAGAAAGGTTCTTGGACTACTTTTTCATTAAGTGCTTGCAGATTTATTTAAATTGATTGAAATTTAAATTGATTGAAAGTCATCCCTAATTACAGGTAATCATAAAGCAAATGATGATAAGGAAAAAGGTAGCTTTTGGCTGAATTATCAATCACCCCTTTTTAGTGCATTCTAATTAGATTACCAACTGTTCTTTCAGAAGAGAACTTTGTAATAGGAATAAATATTGATAAAATGAAATGTTTGCCTACCTCTGTTTGCATCTCTGTTTCTCTTGTTTTACATACCTAGGCCACTATATTGAGTGCAATATCATTTAAAGGCAATGTAGTGTAGACTACAGGGAAATAAAATGCTAAGTATTTAACATGATAATTGTACCTTTTAATCCAAAAAGAATGTGGAAGGCTCTTATGTTTAAAGCTGATTATTTACTGGATGCAAGTAGAAGGCTTGGAATATAAAATTGTGCTCTGCCATGGTGGAAAAAAAAAAAAAAAAAAGCTGGTACTTTGGTAATNCAAATGAACAACAGCAAAAAAACCAACCAAACAAACAAAACAAAAAAGAAAACCCTAACCCAGATCTGTTCAGATGTCCACGTTAATGTGGGTTTTTTTTTTTTTCTGCTATAAGAGATTGTGGGTGGTAATTGATTGTACTGTATGGCCCAAAGAACTTCATGGTGAGTATTTTATTGAATAAAGCTTTGTATTACAAAGGGACTGTTCAGGTTGTAATTATCAACCTAAAATCAATATCACTTTCCCAGACTAGTACTTTATATGTAAGGGTATTCTTAAATACAATAGCATAATCAATAAACAACCGGACATTTTCCATTCTCAGTAATTAACTCTAGCCAGTAGTTTTTCAAGGAGCCTTCTGCTTTCTGTGCTATTAATAAGAGTTCTTCTTCTTTTCATCGTGCTTGCTAAACGGAGCCCAAAAGACTGGACAAAATTATGTTCAGACATTGAATGCCTGTGTTTAAAGTAGTGGAGTACTTGCTTATAAACCTCAGCAGGATTGTCAAACTAGCCAGCTTATGATAAAAGGGTGTTCTGTGAGTGATGCACTTCATGGATTAAGTTAGTTTGGTTGGATTCTGTATACAGGTTAAAGATAGCATAGCTGTTTTCAAAGTCTTTCCAAACCCACTATATATATATATGACATTATTTAAATTATATTGTTCAGTAATATGTTCAGGGTGTTCTGTGAGTGATGCACTTCATGGATTAAGTTAGTTTGGTTGGATTCTGTATACAGGTTAAAGATAGCATAGCTGTTTTCAAAGTCTTTCCAAACCCACTATATATATATATGACATTATTTAAATTATATTGTTCAGTAATATGTGGTTATGTTGAAAGGGCTTGGTATTTTATTTTATTTTATTTTAAAGAACAGTGCTATATTTGTTAATTTTGAGGTACTGGGTGCATGAGGACTTGAGAGATGAAAGTACAGCCGATGTGACGCCACCAAGTTGGGAGCATGTGTTGATATGTGAGAGGGCAGGAGGGCTCTGCAGAGGGGCCTGGACAAGCTGGATAGATGGGCACAGACTAATGCTATCAGTTTTAACAAGCCCAAGTGCAAGATGCTGCACTTTAGCCACAACAGCCCCAGGCTTGGGATACAGTGGCTGGAGAGCAGCCAGGCAGAGAGGGACCTGGGGGTGCTGGTTGACAGGCAACTGAAATGAGCTGGCAGTGTGCTCAGGTGGTCAAGAAGGCAAACAACATCCTGGCCTGGATCAGGAATGTGTGGCCAGCAGGACCAGGCCAGCTGCCCCTATACTCAGCACTGGTCAAGCTACACCCTGAGTACTGTGCCCAGTTCTGGGCCCCTCCGTTTAAGAAAGATGTTGAGGTTCTTGAAGGTGTCCAGAGAAGGGCAGCAAGGCTGGGGAGGGAGCTGGAGCACAGCCCTGTGAGGAGAGGCTGAGGGAGCTGGGGCTGTGTAGGCTGGAGAAGAGGAGGCTCAGGGCAGACCTCATTCTTCTCTACAACTACCTGAAAGAAGGTTGCAGCCAGATGAGATTGGTCTCTTCTGCCAGGCACTCAGGGACAGAACAAGGGGACACAGCCTCAAGCTGTGCCAGGGCAGGTTTAGTCTGGATGTTAGGAGGAAGTTCTTCACAGAGAGAGTGATTGGCATTGGAATGTGCTGCCCTCAGAGGTGGTGGAGTCCCCATCCCTGGAGGTGTTTAAAAAGAGGCTGGATGAGGCACTTAGTGCCCATGGTTTAGTTAATTAGAAGGTGTTAGTTGATAGGTTGGACTGGATGATCTTGAAGGTCTTTTCCAACATGATTAATTCTGTGATTCTGTGAATCTGTGCCATATAACACTTCTCTGGGAGTAGCTTCTCTGTCCTCACTGCAAGCTGGCTCCAGAAAAAGGCCATTTAGATTGTGTGCAAGAAAATCCTAAAGGAACTGTAAAAACTGGGTGCTTCCCAGCATTTCCTTTGTTTATTAGACGGCCCTGATTTAGTCTGCTAAGATGATTTGTGTTAAGGAGTGTGTTTGAATTGTTTTAATGCTGAGCTGAATAAATCTTAATACAATTTACCTGTATCTCTTAATGAAGTTTTAAATGCCTTTATGAGTCATTCGGTTACCTGTACAACCACCTTCTAGGGAATTAATTGAATTTAAGCCAGATGGGACTTAAAACTTTCAGCAGGTATGCAGAATAAGTGTAATAGGTTTTGGTTTGGAATATGATAACCCAGGGACATTTTACTTCCTGAAGATAACCCAGCATATATAGTTCTGTCTCAATCTGAAGATAGAATCTTCAATTCCCTTCTCCTTCCCCAACCAAGAAAAAGATGAGAAGTGCAGAAATTGAGTATTTTGCAGTGGATACTCTATTTACATACATTTCCTGTGTATGGGAGCATAAAGTTTTGAAATGTGTAGGCAGGCAGGATGCTTGCAGAAATAAATACAGTAAATGCTTTTTAATGGCATCACATAAATATGATGTAACCGACTCAGTACTGTGGTGTCCACATTTCTTCTTCATGAATGTTAAAATTTGTGGTTCCTCTGGTGATGAGAGAGGATTTTATTGTTGCTATTTGGGGTGCAGAAAGAAATTAATATTTTTAATCTACATTGCTAGGAAGAGTAATGCGAGAGAGATAACAGAAAGAATCCCTGGTGTTTTAAAAGCATTGGGAGCTGTTAATAAAGCAGAAGCCTTTACTTAAAACTAAGGGTTTTTTACTTTAAGAGTGTAAGAAATTCTCACCAAATTTGGCCATGACAAGTGGAATTCACAGCAGATACTGGCATTGGTATAGAGAAGGCAGATGGAAAGAGGACTGTTGAACAGAACTACCCTTATATTTGGTATTATGTATTAATAACTTATGCCCCATCCTTTTGGGTAGTGGGATGGAGTTAATTTCTTCATAGTAGCCCATATGGTGTTGTGTTTTGAATGCCTGATTAAAATGGGGTTGGTAACCCACCACCGTTTTGGCTGTTGCTGAGCAGTGCTTGCGCACTGTCAGAGTTTTTTTTTTTTCTGCTGGAGATGCAGCCAAGACAGCCGACCTGAACTGGCCAAAGGGATGCTGCATCCCATAAAACATTGTGCTTGGCAATAAACTGTCCCAACCTAAAAAAACCCAAACCATAAAAACCCAAACAATGTGTGAGCAAAGTAGCTGTTGCTTAGAGACTGGGGAGGGATGGGGGGCATCACTCTGCTTGTGGGAGGTGGTGAGTGGTTGTCTTTGCATCACTTGTTTGTTCTCTCTGCCTGTCTCCCTCACTTATTAAACTATCTCTATCTTCTTCTATGAGATTTCTCACTTTCACTTCACTCTCTCCCGCATCCTGTTGTGGGGGGGAGTAGAACAAGTGGCTGTGTGGGTGCTTAAGCACTGGCAGGGACCCTCAAGTCATCATTGAGGGTTACTCAATCTACAGGAAGCACCAAAAAAAAAAAAAAAGAAAAAAGAAAAATCAACCTCAAACAACCAACAAAACCAGTTTGATTTTTATAAACAAGATAAGTAAGCATCAGCGAGAGCACATGGAATATATTTAGTCTGTTATCTAGTTGACTGGAATGGCCCCAGGGGAGATGCAAAGGTCTTGCAGCTGGTGGGATTTGGTTTTGTTCAAAACAGAAATGTGCCTTAGACTTTCTGTGACAGGCTGTAAGACCTTACTCTTTTCCTAGGAGGTGGAGTGTTCATGTCATCGTTCCAGTTTACAAGGAGTGTGAAATAACTGACCCTAGATGTTAGGGCCAGTTGATGTTATTACTTTTAATGATGTTGAAACAAGCTGTATAGAAAGCTGTTTTTCTGAGAAAACTTTTGCATTGAAAGGCATGCATTATTTGTGTGATGAACTAGCTGGCTTCGGGTATTTTGTATGCTGCTGCTGATCAATGCTTTCTATTATTTCCCTTCCTTCATGAGGAGGCAAATAACTCCGAATCAAAAGCTTGGTGCAGAGTTCATTGATCTTTGGGAAGCCTTTGATTCCCAACAAAGGAATCTGTCTAGCTACAAGATGTCTGAAGGAAAAATTCAAGTTAATTTGAAGCGTATGCGTGTGTGTCTTGTCAGGCAGCTCAGACAAGGTATTATACCATTAAGAATGTAAATTTGCGACCAAGATAGTTACTGAGTAAATAAGGTTGTGTTTCCCTTCCCATTTCTGATCAATGAGAAAACACACAATTAATACACAACAAATAAAGAAATTATGCTAGAGGATTTTGCTAGGTGAGAACAGTAAACTCCACTCCCATGCTTTTATGTGTTTCCCTCTTCTCAATTACTTTACACATTCCTGATTTATTTATTTGTGCTTAGCTGAGGAGGACTGTGAGCTGACACTGACTCAGCAGTAACAGGATTGCAATTATCAGAGTAATTTAGCAAAATAGATGGTGGGTTTTTTTTATTTCTCTCAACATAAACCAAGTTATTCTAGGGGGGAAAAAAAAAGTAACTCATCAATTTAGTCAACCTACTTTCTCAATAATTTTTTTCTAAGCTTTTTTCAAAGGATTTTTGAGTTCTCTTCCTTTGTTGTACTGGTGGTCGGGGTAAACAACAAACTTTCATTTGGTCGACGGTGACCCTAACACCTGGCTTAAGCACAGAGTGCTGTAAATTAAATCTAGGTCAGTCCCCTGGGAAACAGGAATTCAAGTCCTTGTGTTATGCTTAAGAAGGTAGGTGAGTGAGTGAGATGTGCTGTCAGAAGGAGGTTATGAATTTGTATGTTGAAAGAGCATAGTGAAAGCTCGTGGTGTTTCCTCCCTGTTCTTCCAGCCCAGGAAGAATTGCTGTCTTGGCTGAAGTCTGTGACATCCTTTCCTTCAAGACTTCACTATGGGAATGAAGGAGCGTGTCAGACTGGACAAGACAAGGAGCTTCTCTCCTGTGCTTTTTCTTTCTGTCTTGTTTGTTTTTGTTTTTGGTTTTTTTTTTCTTCTTTTGGGAACTAGGTAGAAGTAGAATCTTAAAGAATCTTCTCAGTCCATGTTGTTTCTTCAAACTTAAGTCCAAGGCAACTTTCTTGCCTGTGACATCTCTGAACCTCACAGCATCCCATCTGTCAGAAACAAGTGTTACACACCCTGAGGCGGCAACAGCTAGGGAACAGTATTTGGAAGGTAACATAAATATCAGCCATGTCCTTGCTAAACTTGAGAACACTCATTAAGCATCTGCTTTAATTTCTCTTTTGCTTTGCTGGCATACGAACAAGGATGCAAACTGTCTCGCAGAGCTGGCATTAACCTGTAATGTTAAAAAGGGAACAACAAAGTCAACCATGCATATGGTACAGGTTCTCTTTGCTTAAAACTTTGGTTAGTCTTGCTAAGAATCTTTCAGCTGGGGAGGCCTTGCTGGTTTCCCAGTGCTGTGGTGTATATGCAAACTTTGTGAACTGTCTCCGAGGATGATGAATGTTATCTTGTTTTTCATCTTGGAATTAAGGAGTATTTTGGAAGAGGAGTGCAAAATGCTAGATACATGAAGAGATTTCCTTTCAAAACTGAATCATACCTAGACCTTTTAGTCTTCCTAGCAGCCACAGTGCTTGTGTTTCGTGGGTAATGCTTGACTTTGAGTGCTATTCCAGTGATGAAGTTGATCTTGCCATTAAAGTAAGCTGTGAAGCATGATGTTAACTTTGGGTCTATTCTGAAATGTAGGGCTGCACCCAGGATGAGTGATGTGTTATAAATAGTAGTGCTGCAATTAATTCTGAATCATCATATACAGTTAGAGGGATTTTCCTTGTAATACTCTCAAGCAGGGGTTTTGTTGAAATCCTTTTTTCTCCACATGTCCTCCCCATATTGTGCCAAACTTGGCTTGTCCCAGATTACTGACTCACAAGAATAAAAGGCAATACAACACTCAAAATGTCCATGATTGTGTGCTTACTCCAAACATCAAGCAAGCGAAAATGAATTGTGTTCCAGGTCCTGAAAGTAATACTCTGAAATTGTTTCCACACACTTTGACCAGAAAAATACACAGAAAATTGTATTTTTAAGCACCTGCAGTAGGCCCAGGGAGATTGTGAGCCCAACACTATATAACATAACCCTTCTGCTGCAGAAATGTGTTGTTGATGTGAGGATATGAGCCAGCCTGTCACCTTCCTTCAGGGCTGTGGTCCCTGGACCATTCTCTTTTAATAGTACAGCCAGAAAGGAGACCTGGCCCTCTGGGTAAGCTCCCAGACATAAATCTGTCTGGATTCTACTCTAATAGTCAAGTCTTGTGTTGTATCTGAAGACCAGACTTTGCAGAAGCCACAGAAGCTGTTTACATGGTTGACATTCATCAAAAGCATTCTCTTCATGCTTTGTTCCTCACTAAAGCTTTTATGGGCAGTGGAATGAAGAGAGACTGCACTGCCTTAAAGTTCTGAATGTGAGCTTAGGAAGTTTTATTGAAACCTGCTGTAATAGAGTGGGTTTTTAAAAAACGTTTAGGATTAAGATAACAAACTGCAACCTCATCGAGTACATTTTGACCTAAATACAAAATAGTCTGAAGCTCCAGGTATTCTTAGTAAGCACTTTGCTTTGACTTCATTTGAAACCCTTAGCACAGAGTTTCAAGGAGATCTGCCAGGGATCCCGCAGAGCTCTATCCTCCCATCTCTCGGTTTAAATGGTGCTAGAGAAGGTACTTCTGCACATAATTCAGGTGTTACTTCAGTGTTTTCGAAGTAATTACGGTGTTTCAGTGAAAGTTTCTGCAAGACCCTTCACAATGCATAGGAGCAGGAAAGGCGCTGTGGGAGGAAGCAGCTGACTAGCGCTAATATGACTGCAGTGCTTGTGCTGATTTGGAAGGTTTAAGGGTCACCTCGTGTCACAGCAGAGCTTTAGAGTAAATCACAGGCATGTATGTTGTGTGAACTCACTTTGAGGAAAAGAATTATGCCAAATTTAAAAAAAAGAACAGAAAAGAAAAGTCATAAATTATTCCATTTAAGGAGCATCCATACAATATATGCAGTGCAGAGAAAGGTAATAAGCTTCTTAAGGATAATCTCAATGTCATTTGTTTTGTTGGCTGCATATGAAGGGCATGGACTCATTCTAGCATTCTGCATGCTTGGTTGTACTGCACTGGTTCTCTTGTTCCAGTTGGAAATTGTGTTTTTGTAGAAAAAGATTTTGGCAGCTGGCCACGCTCAGTTCGACTTCAAGGCACATGCAGAATTGATTCAGAATTACTGAGTGTGACCAGGCCATTAAGGCAGTGCAATTGCCATTGGCTTGATGAGTTTGAGACACACAGAAAATCACGACAGGAGTGTTGCATAAATGCTCACGAGGAAATCCTCTGTGGAGATGTGGGTAAACACCACAAGTGAGCCTCCTAAGGATAAGTAATAGTGCAGCATAAGATCAGGATAAGAGCTGTTTAGACTGTAGTAGTTGTTTGCAATTAATTTATTAGAGTCCCATTATACTACAAAAAGACAATTTAACTTGATACTTATGAAGCACTGTATATTTTTTGTTAATTGTTTATATTAAATGCATAGTGAGGTTAATCATCTGCTCAGTTGATTTCTTAATATCCTGAGGGATTTTTACTGTTGCGCTTTAAATATTTGCTTAAGCAGTAGTGCTAGAAATAAGAAACAAAAGGCATTTTGTCTTCAGCAGAAACAGTGCAGTGATTTGAATTTTGCATGTTTCTTATTCTTTCTCAGCAGTCGTTGCTTTCATTAACATGTCTTTATTATAGAGAAATTGCTGCCAAATATGGCTGAATTCCACAGTTAGTGGCTGACTCCTGAGTAGTAGAGTTAAATAAACCAAAAAAACCCCAAACAAAAAGAAAAAAACCATGCTTTAAGTTAAGTCAAGATTATTTTTTTTCCATATCCATTGACCTTCTTGAAGGTTTTTATACTCTGTTCTGCTGCCTGATTACTTAGGGATTCACTGAGCAGTTTCCTTGAAGGCTATTCTTTCTGCTGGCCATTGGCATGAAAGTGCATCTGTCTGAGTGAAACCTCTTTGATCTTTGTAAAGATAGATTAAAAAGAAAGCTATCGGGCCTTTTTTTTTTTTTTTTTTTTTTTTTTCTCAATGAAAATACTGCTTAGGATTTCAAGTCAGATAGTATTTTGGGTGGGGTTGTTTGGTTTTTAGGGAATCCAGAATTGACGTTGTGAACACAGCCTTTTTTGGTTATTATTTTTTAAGCAAAACCTCAAAAATACATGAATGAGTGGTGCCCTTTGGAAAGGAGATAAAAAACAACAAACCAACCACAAAACCCTCAAGCCAGACCTCTGTGGAACATTTTATGCTAGTTAAAATCCAGAGGGATGATAAATCTAGTACCCTCTGGACAAAATTATGTTTAAACACACTTACAGGGGGCTTGATTCCAATAAAGTAATTAAACCAGAATATGTCTCTAAGTAATTTGAGTTTAACTTTACACTGAGGTGCTGATGTTCAGATAAATAAAATTTGCTCTTGCAAGTTAAAAATGATACAAAAAATTAAATTAAATTGTAGCTCTGTACCTCCAGTGCCTTTAATTTGAAGATGTGTATTTACATTTTCAATTCCTTTGTACTTGTCCTGAGTTAACACAGCTCACTTTCACAAGCTCCCCTTTCTCCCCGCATACGCAGGATGGAAGGTAACCCAAAAAAACACCCTTTGGGTTGAGAAAAAGAGCTGAGGTAAAGGGTTTTACTGGAAATTATATAATGCACTATGACCTTAGCCTATTTGCAGAAAAGAACAGCAAAAAGCAGAAGCAGCAGCAGAAGGCAGCAGTAGAACAGGTTGTACCCACCCAAGCGTGCAGCAGTCAGCCCAGCTGAAAACACCAACACCCCAAACCCAGAAACCAGAAGCAGCAACTGGAAGGAGAAGCTTCTCATGTTACCATCTGAAACTTCAAGCTCCACGATACTTTGCTCCAGCTAGTGCGTTCATTTTGAAGCTGGCATGATGGCAGCATGGCACTGAGTATCAGCAACAGATTCAACTCAACCCATGATGTACCGAAATTGGAAATAATCTGCCCTCCTCTTTAGTCCCCTGAAAACAGTCACTTTGCATGCAGGAGTTCTGAATATCTGCTTTGAGGGTGGGAAAGGAAGAATTTTTAAATTAACCTAGCTATTTACATGTTGTTCAGCACGGATAAGCAGCAGATATGCTTTGTGATTTCCAGATGTGATTGACTTAATTGGGATAATTTGAAAATGGGAATTTTTCATATAAAAAAAATTGAAAAAAAAAAAATTACAGCCTATATGCACAAGAGACTTTAGCTATCACAGGAACGTAGCCAGATACCAGTTGCACATTTCATTTGAGTGTTGGGTCCTCCAGTTGTGCTGTTCTGGAAGACTTTGTGTAAGCTCAAATGTTTGCTTTTTATTTTCACATTCCATAGGTGACTTGTTGGTCACACTTTATTCACTATTTCTTTTTACTTTAATTACTGCTGAGATCACAATATCAATTTCTACTCTGAATCCAGCTTTTTTTCTGAGTGTGAAGAGGCACAAGACCTCTGTTTAAAGTTTACCAAAAGGGACATATTAAGACAATATACAAAATCAGTTTGGCTACTTAAAGACCATTTGAGCCACTATTTTCTGTGTCAATCTGGTTTTCTTCACCTTCAACACGTCCACCTCACCTGAGTCAACTAGCTCTAAGCTGGTTTATGTGGTGGCAAAACAGCCTCATATTCCAAAGGCTTTTTTAGTGACACCCTCTTTCCTGATCACTATGGATTTAGAAGTCTTCTCAGCATGGTGCTGTGTATAATAATAGTGGATGCAATATAAAAGGAACAGTCTTGGAGCTACAGGAGATAAATATCACTCAAAGACAGCAGGGTTTTGCCTTCCTGCTTTTATGCTGTACCTCTGGAGTTTTAGAATATTCTCAATTTGTTGTTTTTTTTTCCCCTGAGAAAACTGATGCAATTAAATCAGTGAAATTAATCAATTCTCCCATCAGTCCCTTTAAACCACTAATGACTCAGAAGATAGGTTTCAGTACTAACTTCGGGGGTGCACTGTTGCTAACACTTTCAATTTTGAGAAATTACTTCTGAGGTTCTGAAAAGGCAATATTTCTATAACAATAGCTGTATTTTGCTTCCCTTTCTCTGATTTCATTGTAATACAGCTGCAAGTTAAGGAAATCTGATGAATATTGCTCGCTGAAAGGGGGTTTTATTACTTCTAATGTATGACTGGTTTTATTGTCCTTAGTGTTAGTAATTAGTTAACCCAACTGTTTTGATTTTTGTGTATAAGTGCTTATTAATTGTTAGATCACGAGAAGGATGAGCGGGGTCCAAATGCCCTATTAATTCATTTCAGCCTGAAAAAATTCCTTGTAATTAGTTTGGCAAGAGGAATGACTGAAATTAGCTACTAATGAGAAGATAAGTGTAGTAATCTTTTCATGATATAAAACTATGATTGTCAGTAGGTAGTAATAGGAATTGAGAGTATATTTCATGGGACCTTACTTCTTTGTGTGAAACCATTAACATCATCTGATAATGTAAATTGGGTTATTTCACACCTGTATTTCTATCAGTGACTGCTAACCCTCCAGCCACAGATACCGATAAGATTTTGCTAATTAGAGAGTCATTAATGAAGTAAAAAATATGAGCAATCAATTATGGCTTGTTTTAGCAATCCAAACAAAAACTTAATTGCATAAATTTGTCTTCTACTTACAGATTTTGACAATATATTTGTGAAGCATGGCAAGAATGTCAACACTTTGTAAGCAGCAGGTGTGACCTATACAAGTTTTTCTTATGTTCAGTTGCAAATTGCCTGACTTGTGATATGCAATGATAGATTAATAGCTCGTTAAAATCCACTTTTTCTGTAAACAACAACTTCACGTTCCCTGTTCTGGTTCATTCTGTTTGCATTATTTATGTGATGAGGTTTATGAGGAGCAGCTCGTGTCTCTTTTTTAGTGTACAGATTCACAAGTTCAAACACTATTGTGTGAATGAAGGCAAACATTTTCCTCACTCTCCTTGCTTCCGATTTGAATCTATTGTTCTTCTACCCATGAACCTTCACATCTTGTGTTTTCTTGCTCCTTCTCTGCCTAGGTCTCTATGCTAAAATAAGATTTTGTGCTGATTGCCTCTTATTTACATTTCTGTAAATTGCCTCGTGTTAAAGTAGGAATAAGAATGAGAAGTTTTCATTCTAAGGAATGGAACTGCAATCAATGCCTTTTAGCTCTATTAGCTGTGCAGTGGTAACTCGACTGAAATTTACCTTTCTCCACAAGTAATGCTCCTTTAATTTCTCTGTTTCTTCATGGTGTGCTTCCCTTCACACTCAAGCCACCCTTAACCAGTGAGGCATACAACTGCTAATATTTGATGCAAAGTAGGAGAAAGATTGCCTGTAGGTAGGACCACGTTCAGAACACAGCAAAGCTTTCTGGATGCAGAAGCAGCTACGAAATAGCTTTTAAGATGCTGCTGGTTGGGTAGGTGGCAAGGAAGAAATGCAGGAAGGATTTGTAGGTGGAACAGGTCACACAGTATTCCTATCCATACACTTGTGTACTGTCTAGCATTTAGTCCATTGTTATGCCAAAATAATAATGCCAGCCCCCTGAAAGTAAAATAGCTTTTCTGATGAGTAAGTGTGATATGAGAGAAGGTCGCTGTGAAGATACTGTTTGATATTAGGTTGGGTGAATTTGTAATTGCACTTTTCCAGTTTATCTTGGAGATAAAAATGACCAACTTTTGTATCACAGTATCAATAGGGGTGGCTATGGTCTAAGTACACTCAGGAATGCTAAGATGAACTTAGAACTTTTCTCATGCTCAGAACTTTTTGGATATCTCAGTATGCAAACTCAAATGTATATTAATACTTTTAAAAAAGTTCTTTCTCTCTTAATTTGTGTGCTTAAAGGGCTTGCACTAAGGATGTAGGCAGATACATCTTTCAATTTCCCATTGGAATGGGCTGCCCAGGAAGGTGGTGGAGTCGCCATCCCTGGAGATGTTCAAGAAAAGACTGGATGGAGCACTTAGTGCCATTGGATAGGGCTGGGTGATAGGTTAGACTGAATGATCTTGGAGGTCTCTTCTATCCTATCCTATCCTATCCTATCCTATCCTATCCTATCCTATCCTATCCTATTCTATTCTATTCTATTCTATTCTATTCTATTCTATTCTATTCTATTCTATTCTATTCTATTCTATTCTATTCTATTCTATTCTATTCCTATACCATTTTATAATATCTATGTAACAGATTAAAAATATTTTGAGGTCATGACACACTGATATTACTACTAACAGTTGGAAGAGATTTACAGAGCGTGACAACACTGTACTGTAATGGAATTATGAACTTTACTTTTGTTGCTAACTGATGAAGACACAGGGGAGGGAGATGTTCTTATCATTGCACAGTCGTTTTTCAGAGCAGGATTTTACACTAAATAGTTCAGGTGAGAATGAGACAGCTTGTTCTGAAGTGAATGCCCAGAGCTGTCATAGGATGTTGGTGGTGTCCTTGAGAAAATGTCCCGAGTGTCAGTCCGTCACTGTAAGAAATCTCTTTCCAAATGGTACTGTACATTTTGTGTCTGCTAGGCATTGACACTGAAACCCCTGACAAGTTGGTTGATTCAAGGGTTATTTTGGTCAAAGAACTAGTAAATCTGCTTTCAGTTCCAAAAATTGCAGCACTTCTCTGTTGCCATAGAATCACAGACTGCTTTGGGTTGGAAGGGACCTTTAGTGGTCTAGTCCAACCCCTCTGCAGTGATCAGGGACATCCTCAACTGGAGCAGGTTGCTCCTAGCCCCATCAAACCTGACCTGAAATGTTTCCAGGGCTGGGGCATCAACCACCTTTCTGAGCAACCTGGGGCACTGTTTCACCACTCAGTGTAAAAAAATTCTCTTTTAGTTTAAAACCATTAACCCTCATCCTGTGGCAACAGACCTTGCTAAGAAGACCATCCCCAACTTTTTCAAGAAAGTCTTTGTCCCAAGTTTGAAGAAACAATTTCAGAAATTAGTATCTAAATATCTAATAGTATTTGATTAAGTGCTCCATTCTTTGAGGATTTTGATTATTAAACAACAACTTTTTGTTGAAATAAAAGGTAGGTAAAATTCTAGAAAAGGAAATTTAATCATTTACCTGGTAAGCTGACGAAGAAAAACCATGAATACTTAAATTTTGTCACTGGTCTGTTTTTTAGCCAGAGATGCACAACAAAAGCTTTTGCACAAATAAAAAGTGCCATTAAATGTTTTCTTCCATGAATGTAGTAAGCAGGAAACCTGAAAAACATTCTTCCATTAAAGCCAATTATGCCTATTGGGGATGAAGCACCAAAAGGTTAATATACTTAGATCTAATTGCTGGGTGGTTTCCTGTAAGTGCTGTTGGGTTTTGATTTGTATTGAAGGAATAATCAAGAATGATGTATGATGCATTTCCTTCTAATATTTGGGTTTAGGCTCCAATTAGCTGTGAAATCTGCCTTCAGTGAAATTATCACAAGCGTGGCGTGGGCTTGTCAATAGCTGCTCAATTCTATAGCTACTGGGCTGCCTTGCTAGGCTTAGTAACTGAGATACTAAATGTCTCTTAAAGGGACTTGGAATAATTTAGGTTAATATTCCTCATCATCAAATGGCAGTTAGAGGAAAGAATAATGGTTCTGTTTACATTCCCCCATTCTCCTTTATCTTTCAGAGGACAACTGTCTTGCTGAGATGTTGAAAGACCTTTGTTACTTCCTTGTGTCATCACATCCCGATGTGAAAATAAGTATTGTACTGCTGGTTTTATATCAATTCATTTTCTTAGTTGGATCTAAAGAAATTATTCAAAGTTGTCCTGTTTTCTTTGCCATCTGGGAAGGACCTCATGTAGGTTGTATTTTTAAGCCGTGATTTGTTTGCTTCTGAATTCTAACAAAGTTCACAAGTCCTTATCCCAAGAGAAAATAAATGTCTCCATGCCATCGAGGGTCCCTGTTGTATTTGCCAAGCTCCATATCCCAATTACAGGCTGTCATCCCTTTCTCCTAAAAAGTAAACTACTCATGGGATCTGCTCTTAAAAAACTATCCTATTGGAAAAAAAAAAAAAAAAAAAAAAGGGATAGGGAGGTCTCCAAAAGCAGCCAGATACAAACTTTTAACTGCCAACCATTCAAGGAGTATCGTGCTGTTGTCCTCTGCATATTGAGCCAAAGCAAAGCCGTATTTAAAGCAGGGCTCTGCAGTGTGTCTTCCAATAGTCCTTTGTTGAAGCTGCAGAGCTGATTGATGAATAAATACAGCAAGGTGAGTATCAAAGACATCCTGTATGTTTAGTTTACCAAATACAAACTGAAGGTAAGATAAGGATATGTCTACACTACAAATAGGATCTGACCAGCATCACAGCATGGGAAGAGTTCTTGTGTCCAATGTTACAGTAACTAGACGCCAGTTTAGCCATAAATAGCTGCAGCAGCCCGATGCTTTGCTGAAGATAGCCACCAGCCTGCTTCATCAAGTGCTTTCACAGATTTTCTCAGTCACAGCAGCTTTGTGCTCCTGTGCATATGCTGTTCCTGGTACCTAAGCTTGCGAGTTAAAAGCTGTTGTCACATTTAGCTCAGTAGCACAAATATACCCAGTACTGCCAACATCCTTTGGCATTTCAATTACAGCTTGTAAATCACCTCTTACGTAGCAGAACTGTGAGACAGAGTATGGAGAAGTCCCTTCAGTAATGTTCAAACCAGTTTCTCCTCCAGATGTCTTCTGCCATGACTCCAAGTGCTGTGTTTTGCCCACCTTCAGATTGCCTGATTGAGATCCAGCTGCTGGCTTTGTCCAATAGCCTTTCTGAAATGTCAAGATCCCATCAGTCTTTTAATATAAGTTGCTGATTTATTGAGCAGTGTTTCAGCATTATACCTGCTGAATGCAAGGGAATAAGGTTATTGACTAGAAAATGCTCTTTTCTTTTTCATTTCTGTCTCCCCTGCATAGCTTACGTATCCCCAGCCTCTCCATTTAATAAAAGTTAAACTATCTTTTGTGTATGAAACTCATCTCTCCACCCGTGAATGAGCACTAAAGCATTTTTTTGTTCATGTATCACAGAAAACACCTGTCTTTTTTTTTTTTTTTCTCCCCTTTTCTTAAATTCAAGCCTTGCTTCTCAATCCTGTAGAGAGAACTATATTAGGAAATCAACTCGGACAAGAATAGCATTTCCCCTCTGAAAAGCTTTTTGTCATTAATAACTGCTGAAGAGCTGAAATACTTTTAAGATTTTTTTTTTTTTCCCCTGAGCATAAACTAGAGAAAAAAACCAACATATTTCTGCCTTTTAGTTAGATATTGTATCTTAGCACTGATGGTTTGTCTAGTCCCTAATATCCTCTGAACATTATGTAGCCCTCGACTGTTACTTAAAACTCTTTCTCAAGGGAAAAAAAATGAACACTTTCTCATATTATTACTCATTTATTGATTTATTTTAATACATACAGAAATGGGGGGAACAAAGAAAGCTCTTTTGTTCAGGGTGAGTGGAACAAGTTGGTGGTAACTATATAGAAAAGAAAAAGAAGTCTTTAGTGCTGCTTTAATACTGTGTTGATGACTAATGGAAATACTAAGAGAAGTAATAGTTTTATATAAGTGCTCCCAAGCTTATGAAGTAGCTATTTTTAGTTGTTTCCAAAATAACAGGAGAGAGGCCTTAATTGACACAAATTTGGCTAAAATTAGTGGCATAATTGTGTAATCTAGAAACTTAATTTGGTAATAGAAATCACAACAATGTGTTCTTCTTCTTTTCAGGTCTCAACCACGCATAATGCATGTAAGTGGCTAGCAGGTCTCTTCTTTCTGCTGAAGGTCTGTGCTGTGTGGAGCCCTCAGCACATTATCCACTTTGTTGAGAGTTCAGTTTATGTTTCAAAGCCATAAAATTGAAGGAGAACCTTTCTAGTGAATTTAACAGTGTTGTATATTCTGCTATAGTCTTCCTAAATTCCTCTGAGTGACTTTTATGCTCTACATACTTTCAGTGCTTTCCTGTGATGTCTGCCTTTGCTTAAAGGAAGATGTCAGTTAGGCATTCTCTGGTTTGTATCCTCAGTATTGAATTTGTTAATCATCTTCTCTGTCTGTACCCTGCTCCCGTGAAGACTCCTTAGACTTCTTAATTTAATGGATGTGTGGATGCTCTTCAGGAAGGTGTATATGTAGGAGGATGCATCAGTGGAAAGTCTTTTGTTCATTTAGAAAAATCCTAATTTAAAAACTGTAAACAGAAATACAGAGCAGGGGCTCTGAGAAATCTGAATGTGTGTGTGTGCATGGATTATGACAGTGCTTACTATACACAAATTTATACCTTCAGCTTTTATTTATGAAGAGATATATCTCTATTAATCCCATATGCAAAACAAGAATTCAGCAATAAGCAGCCAATAGCTAGGATCTTCTTTAAATGGTCTGATGTCAGAATAAGGGACTGGGAGAGAATCACAGGATGTTAGGGGTTGGAAGGGACCCAAAGAGATCATTGAGTCCAACCCCCCCTGCCAGAGCAGGACCATACAGTCTAGCTCAGCTCACAGAGGAGCAAATCCAGACAGGCCATGAAAGTCTCCAGAGAAGGAGACATTAGAGCAACAACTTTTGATGTTCTGTTATCAACCCCAGGGCTCTGGAATTCTATAGAAGTTCAGTGATAAAAAGGGTTGATTTTTTTTAACCTCTTAATTGAGGAACCCTGACTTCCTCATACCTCTTTTAATGCACTATGAATACAATTGTATAGAGGTATTAATACACTAGAAGACATTCTGTTGTCTTCCAGTGAGCTTTAACACTTTCTGCTTTACTTGGGCATCTTTTCTTCATTTCATCCAGATATTTTAAGCTTTGTTTGAAGTCAGTGGAATGAAAGATACCGCTGGCCTAATTCAGCAGGAGATTACTTTGTGTAAAAGTGAACAACTTGCTGAAGTTAAACCAAAGTGTTGCTATAATTCTTGCAGACAAGTCAAAAAAAGATGCCTAAATCTCTTACGGTTTTAGTTGTTAGAATGTAGATGGTGTCTTCTGACTGGTAAATTGAGATTTTCTTCTCTGAGAAATAAAAAAATTGTCTTGTCAGTGTTTTTCTGCTGGGAGCTCCAAACTAGACCCTCAGAATGTGTTTTCCTGAAGAAGAGGCTTTTGTCATTATCAAGGAAGAAACCTGCTCAACACGGAATGAGATCTAAACAATAATTTAGACGCTGAGATTAGGACATACAATGAATAACCTTTCCTAGCTCACACATTCCCTCTAAGCCTGTGTGGTTTGCATGCCTCAGGGTTTAACAGTCATGCTTTATTACTTATTATGGATCTAATAAAGTTGCAGTATCTGAAAATCTCAGGAATTTCATGTTGCAAACACATTCAGTATTGAAGGTGCTTTTAAAACTATATAGTTCAATAAATATATGGCAATTGGGAGCACGCATAAAACCAAGCAGATAAATGTTGCTGTATTTTTAAAACAGTGATATTGCACCTGTACACTTCTGAAGTGTAGCTCTAATTTTCTTCACTGATGATGAGAACATGTATTAATATAAGAGGTTGTGGAGTTCAGATTTCTTGGTTTCATTGTTTCATTTGTTACTTTGAAACAGAAAAACAAACAAAGACGGGGGGAAAAAAAAAAAAGAAAAGCCACGAATGGAGAAGAAATTTATTGTGTAATTTAATCTATGTAAATGATGGGCTAAGTGTCCCATTCAAACAATCTTTGAATACTGTAAAGTGCTTCTGTCATAAATTAATTATTAGTACATAGACTACTAAACAATGCAGAGCTACTTATTTTAAAACATATCTCAAGGGGGAAAAGCCCAAACCAACCAGCTGCATCTTGTTCAGTTGGCTCACATCGGTTCTGTTATTTTTAATTGTGGTATTAGGGAGACAAAGTAAAACTCTTAAGCGGGGCCATGAGAAAAAAAGAGGAAAAAAAAGAGCAGCAGTTCTTATTTTGCCGTAATTTAACGTGTGTAACCAAAACTTGACATTTACACACCTCAAAAGATCTGGATTTTTTCAAACCTTATTTAAAGACACTCTGGCTTAGTGTTTGGTTTTAAATGTGTTTAACTTCTTCTTAATTTATTTTTTTTTCCCCTTTAGGTACTATAGGGTGTGTCTCACCATCTACAGAGTGGCAGCAATGATAAAAGTAGTGTAATAGAATTGTTATTCTAGGGTGAGTTTCTGGAGCAGCAGGAGAGAGTGTTTTACAAGTGGCTGTACAATACCAGTTATGATAGAGCAGGAACTCACAATTTCGGTCCCCTTCAAAGAGATGACATTTAATTATGATAATAACTTTACTGATAGCTGATACTCAGTATGGTGTGCATTAAAATTACGCTGTCTGCGAGGAATTACATCAAAATGTTGTTTGAAAATGCAAGGAAAGAAAATATCTCCCCACAGGCGAAGATGGTTAGAAATGTTGGTTTTTTTTTTTTTACTAAAGGGGTAACACAGCAGTTTTTATTCCTCATATCTCTCCACAAAGGTGGTAAAAGATAATTTGACAAACGCTGTCAAATGTGGTAACCTCATCTAATTCCTTCACTGCACATCTTAATCCCTGATGCACTCTCCTCAAATAGATGGGCTGTGAGCATGGGGAGTTTTTGGATGTGATGCCTTTGCAGCAGTTTCCCACTGACAGATGCAGTGACCTTATCATCCAGACAGCTCTATCCAGTGTGACAGCCTAGCCATCTGGCTTGTATTGATCATAATTGATTTAAAGAAAGTGATCCTCCGAAGCTTGGTGCTGTTATACCCCACAGCTAAACAGACTTTTCATTCGGAGACTTTAACCTTTAGGGTGTTGAGGGTTTTTTTGTTTTGTTTTGGTTTTGTTTTTTGTTTTTTTCCCTCTCCTCTCATTTCAATCTGATTTGTAAAACATAATCTTAAAATGTGTCTTTGGTGGTAAAGTGCTATTGTCTTTCCAAAACTTTGCCTTAGATATCTGAGGCAACTTAAATTCTGGAAAGGTAAGAACAGAACTTGAGCTGGCTTGCAGTTGAGATGGCTAGGAACTGCTCACTGGTCCTGAAGAGTGACAGGATCTTTTCAGCACTTTTCCAAATGAAAGATAAATATTTTATCCTGTTCTCCAGCTGTCACTGCTTTCATATAAATATGATGTGTGTAGATATAGACACTTCTGTCTACAATCTGACAGCATCCTGTGGTATTTCAGTAGGTCTAACAGGCACAAAACTGGCTGCATATTCATTTTTCTTATTTTTCAAGCCAGAAGTAAATAAATGGCTTTTTTTTTTTTTCCTTCACATTTACTATCTCTTTGACACTATAACTTGGTAATGTATTTAATCTTTTACATGTCCAATTTAAGTAAGTTACCTGACAGTTCACTAACAATAGTACTGCTTTTAAAAAAGCACAAATCCTACGCTAGAAATTCTGCAGCATATGTAGAGCAGAGACAGTAACGGAGAGACCATGGAATGCTGAGCAGATAAATTGTCTCTCTGCTGAAATATGCCTAAGCAGTAAATAAGAATCGCATCACTGAGAACCAGAACTCTGCTGTCTCCAGAGGCTGCTGCTCTCCTACAGCGAAACTATACCAGAGGTTTGCCAAAGAAACTGAAGAATATGGTATCTGGCTGAAGTAGCTGAGCAGTCAGCATAGCTCAGGAACTGAACAGCCATGGCAGCTGAAATGTGTTCTCATTCCTAAGGATGATTTCTTCGAGTTCACTAGGACAGGTCTAAGGAAACTCGCGGGGTTTTGCTACTTCTGCCTCTTTTGGGGATGAAGAGGTTTAACATCATGGGGTTTAACATCCAGGGGTTCAGCACTGTTCAGAAGTTCCAGAGGGAAGGTTTTCAGACTCGCATGGTGAAGACTCAACTCTCCTCCTTGAATTTTGAATATCTGTAAGCACTGGAGTGGGACTTGGGGTGTGTGGTTCTGTGATGTGTGGTAGAGCCATTGAAAAGGAGGAGTTTTTTTTGGTTCAACCATTTTAAAGCAGAATAACTCAATACTGTGTGTTCTTTGCCTAAAAAGTGCTCAATGGAAAAAACTGTGGCCTTTGCCTAAAAAAGTGCTTTGTGTGTCCTCTCAATGGAAAAAAAGGCAGCACAAAAATATTGCACACTGTAGCTACGTGTGTGATAAAATAAATGTTTTAAAGGAATCATTGGTCAGCAATGTAGTGGGAACGGGTTGGATGAGGAATGGATGGCTCCAGGATGAATGCAAACAGAAATGAAAGAAGCATTGGTGAACTGAGAGTTCAGAGTCATAGGGTCCAGTGATAAAAATTACAGTTCAGTGTGATCCTTTGCAGATCAGGTTTGGTTTGGAAGGGAGAGTGTTTGGGGAATATCACAATTAAGTATGCTGGATGTCTTGCTTCAGGTAAAGCTGTTACAGAGTTACTCTGAGCACTTGACTTACCCAGACTGAATGATTAGAGCACATATTGAGAATTTTAAGTGAAAGTAATTAAGCAAGCATTAATTGTACTTTACGAGGCTGTGGATGAATCAGGATCAATGTGACAATTAGAAAGCGCTCTCCGCTCTGAAGGTGGTGAATTAGAGTATAGAGCAGTGCTTGCAGACACCTCTGAGAGACTTCTGCCCTGAGCTTTGGATAAACCCTGAAGTGTTAGACACACCAAATATTCATTCACCGAGATACCACCCTCTTACAAGAGCTCCCCACCCTGCAGGTTATTGAACGAGTTTCTAGGGCTTAATTTTCCAGTCGCATCCGAAAAATGACAACACAGTCCTTTTTATTGCTGCTTAATGTGTTCTTTAGGAAACAGAGAATGGAGTTACATGGGAAATCTCTGAAAGTATTTTTCATCCTACACAGGTTGGAAGTGGAGTGGATAGTCCTAAAGGATGTAATTTTGAGCTGTCTCAAGGCTTCTCAGAGGTGTAGGCACAATGTGTGTCTGCAGAAGAAAAGTTCTGCGTGAGAGTAAGATGGGAAATAGGGAATAGGTGATCTCAGTGGGGTTTTGGAGTGGGTGTGAGTAGTCAGGTGGGATATTAAGATGCTGTCAAAAGAAGAAACATGGGAAATGAAGAGTCAGGTTATGAAAAGTAGGAACAGAATGCTGTGCTGTAGATGTTTATTAGTGTTCAGGAAAGTATGTACTGCTGCACAGCCTCCTGCACAGGCAGGTGCTTAGGGTAGCACATACTGGATGATATTTTACTTCACCCCAAGCAGTCACTTGCTAAATATGTTATCTACTTTGCCTAAGCCAAAAATGACTTCTAATGTTAATAGTGCTGTGTTATAGTTTTTTTTTGGGGGGGCGGGAAATACAAGAAATTTTGCCTACTGTAGCATCAATGGGAATGGTATCAAATTGAAACAAATTCTGAGTTAAAACTTGCCAGCAAAGTATAAAAATAACTGCAAAACAGATACTAGTATTAGTTTCTGAGCTTTCTGGCATGGCTGGAAGAAAAGCATTTACATAAAGTCAGTGAGAAAGGTTTTAAGAAGAAAGCAGATTACTTAAAGTATGAAAGGCACAGTATTAATGATGATACAAAAGCAGACTGGATACCAGACTCCTTTGAAAATCTTCTAATTGTATAGATTACTCTTTTCTCTCTTTATTNTGTGTGTGTGCTTGGCCCCATGTAATTTTCCCCCCCCCCCCCCCCCCCCTTTTTTTTTTTTTTTTTCACTTGAAGAATTAAGACCTCAGGAAAACTTACCTCTGGGTAAAGAGAAATGAGAGTACATTAAGATGTCCACTTTCTGAAGAAGGTTATACATGCCTCCTTGTGGAAATTACTGACATTACTCATTTGTCTAAAGGAGCATATAGGAAGGAGCTCTGACTGTCCTCAGTGGCTGGTAATTGCCTGCACTCAAGGTTCTCTAGTTCTGTGAAACTTGGAAGTAATGCCCACATGCTGGGACACTTTGTTTTGATTGTGCTGTGTCATCAGATTAACTGTTAAATTGGCCATTGGAAAAAAAGACTAGAAAAATACTTGTTAAAGCTCTTCTGCAGAAGGGCATTGTTTTAGTCCCAGTGACTGGATCATTTAGGCTAACATGAAATTCACAGGAATTACCCAATGGCAGCACTAAATTAAAATAAAAAATTTGAAGTATTTCCGTTTGCTTCAGAGGAAGAGGGTGGAGGCTTCTCTTAACTGGTTTAAAATATTTTTGTTATGCATTTTTTTTAATTGTAGAGATGATATAGAGTGAAAAGTTCAGGACAAGATGGAGCTCTTGCTGAAATAGGCCATATAGGTACCGAAGTAAGGCCAGGAGTTCTCTTCTTAGAAGCAAGATGCCTACTCGCATTGTGTAAGGATAAAGGCATCAAAATATCTTTCAGATCTTAAACAATGAAAGTGTGGAAAATACAGCTCTGGGGAGAGGGTGTATTTCAATTGCCATGGATCCCCCTTGCAAATCAAAAGTCTCCACATGTGTTGGAGTTACTTCCTAGAGAGAAGCTTATTTTAGGTATTTAAAACATCAGCAAATTTTGATCAATAAACTAATACTGCTTGCTCACAAATTAATATTGCAGTTTGCTCTTGCTCTGGCTTACATCTACAATAACCTCAGAGAAACTACAGTAATTTATATCACTGAATCACCTTGATGCTAAACAATAACCTAAAATCCCACAGCAGTCTGTAGGAGTCTCCAAGCTAGGGCTGTACCAGACCGTTCAAGAGCAATTCCATTTAATTGCCTGACTCTGGCTGAATTTCAAACAGAAGCTGACTCTGTGGATGTGTTGCAGGCTTGGTGTAACAGGTGGGTTTTGTCATCCTGCTGATCCCATTAGTTGAGGAAAGCTACTGCATAATTGCTTAGAAGTAGAAAATTAATAGTAAAGAGAGCTCCTTGCTGTCAGCCTTCTCACTCTTCAAGTTTGGATTCCAGGATTTTGCAGTTTGTAGCCAACATTTTCTCCTAGACATGAGATTGATACTTACCTCAAAAATGACCGACTTTTACTTCTCAAGTTGAATACACTGCAAAGTGCTTTAAAACTTGTAAAAGTGAAAATGATGAGCTGAATTTAATGCTTTTTGAGATCACTTTTTTTTTTTTTTTTAATGGCTTTTAGTATCCTCAGATAAGCTCTACTTTAAATGCCATGCATTTTGGTTTTGAAGAGGCACTTACTGGAGTTTACAGTGTATTTTTAGAGATAAATAAGTATTGATAATGCTTAATGAAGATTACACTGACTTGTTAAGCATGCCTTTACTTTGCTAATGGTTGGTAACTATTTCTGGAAATCCGGAGCATGTATGACTTTATTCCCTTAACATCAAGATCACACTGGCATGTGCTGTGATCACTAGTTTAGGACCAGTAGCTCACCCTATTATTTTAAACTAAGTTCTTTTACTGCACAAGAAAAGATCTTATCACAGGTCAGGTTTTTAAAGTCTTCTTATTTTCCAGTTGCTTATAAATATCTGAGGGCTGGGGGTCAGGAGGGAGGGGACAGGCTCTGCTCACTTGCTTCCTGTGTTAGGACAAGGTGCAATGGATGGAAGCTGCAGGGCAGGAGGTTCCACCTCAACACAAGGGGGAACTTCTTTACTGTAAGGGTCACAGAGCAATGGAACAGGCTTTGCAGAGAGGTTGTGGAGTTTCCTTCTCTGGAGACTTTCGAGGCCTGTCTGGATGCTTTCCTGTGTGACCTGAGCTAGATTGTATGGTCCTGTCCTGGCAGTCGATGATCTCTTTGCGACACTTCCAACCCCTGACATCCTCTGATTATTTTATCCTGCTGAGTTGTAGGAAATTTTCAAGTAATGAGTAATTTTCTCAAAAATTACTCATTACTTTTCTCAAAAAATACTCATTACTTCCTACAAAACTAGGTTAAGTTCTCAACATTGTGTTGTATTTACGAATCTCAGGTTTGTTGGACAATATGTAGTGGCCAGGAATTTAAAGGTTATTTTCCAACAACCCCCCCCCCCCCCCCCCCCCTCACTTTTGTTTTTTGTTTTAGNNNNCCCCCCCCCCCCCCCCCAGTCTTTTTTAGTATAAATGCTTATGTACAAAATACAGAGAGCATAAAGATGCATTGTTTAAACAGACTCTGACATATTCTGTGCTGTAAAGCTGATTTTCCTATAGCTCCAGTGTTGCTAGCCACCTTCAGTGCATTGTTTCAGATACTGATGTCACTGCTTCACCTACCCTGTTGGATTTCTGGTAATTAAAGTTACATAGCATTGTTGGGCAGATTACTGCAATCATGCCCTCACCTGCAAATGATGAATGCATAGAAACTAAAAATACTTAAATGATGCGTAATTGCAGGGTTCTTGACTCAACAATTTAGTTAGCCCAAGGGAGAGGGAATGCAAAAGGAAAAATGTTCATTAGGGCTTAGGGATTCAGCCTGCTGTATTAGAGGGAATTGGATTATTCGGTTTACAGTGTTCTTAACAGATTCAATTTCAGGCAGAGATAATTGAAGTGTCGTCAGGGCTGTGTGCATCTCTCAAACATACAGAAAGACAAACTCCCAGGGGTTCAGTAAAACAATATAGAACAATGTGCAGTAGCTTCTGGGAGATTTAACTGCCATTCCATTGAGCCTGCTTTTAAAGTATATTACAGCAAAGTTAGATGAATGCCTTTCTGTGTGGTTTTCTGAGGATGAATGTTTAGGTTATTTTCTTTCATTGTTGAAGGAATCTGTCTGGCAAATTATTATTATTACATCTAGTGTCCGAACTTACGACCTTGTAGCAAAAATTCATCCATGTTTGTGGTCGTGATGTTTCTAACAGTCTTCTGATTTCTTTCATAGCCTTCCTTGTAAAGGCAAGTTTGGATTGTAAGGCTATTTTTTAATGTAGTGGATGACAGCAGTGGTCACAACATAGCTCTTTATTGGTAGATCAAAATAATATGATTATTGAGAAAGATCTGTTCCAGTACCCTTCGATCCACCATCTTTACACAGGGGATTATCTCTTGTTTCCACAGACTTCACTGCCCCATCTCTACAGTAAATACCTTACTGCGCTGGCTCGTCCACTTTGGGGGTTGTTTTTGTCAGCCAGCCAGGTTCTAATGCAGTGTCATAACCGATAAACTTCTTTTGTGATGTAGTACAAAATGGACTTAATCATATTTACTTATGTTTATATACTGGAGAGCATTTGAAGAGGACTATCTAGATTAACCTGTAAAAAAAGCAAACAAGCAAACAATCCAACAGCAAAAAAAAAAACCCAAATCAAAAACAAACAAGCGAACAAACCCACAAAACCCCCCAAATAAAAAACAAAGGAAGGAAGGAAGGAAGAGAGGAAGGAAGGATGGATGGAAGAAAGAAAGGATGAAAGAAAGAAAGGGAGGGAAGGAAGGGAGGAAGGAAGGATGGAAAGGAAGGANAAGGAAGGAAGGAAGGAAGGAAGGAAGGAAGGAAGGAAGGAAGGAAGGAAGGAAGGAAGGAAGGAAGGAAGGAATCCCCCAAACAAAACAACAACAAGAAAAAAAAAGCCAAAAAAACCCCAAAGCCACAACCCAAAAAAACACAAAACCAAACCAAAAATCCCAACAACCCAGGAATGGAAATTCCATGAGACTGATCTGGAGTAAGGGTACAGCATGGGGTTAACTTTTATGACCACTTATAAGGGTTTTACTGGTGTCAAAATAGTGATGGTCAAGGACTGGCTGATGTAAGTGCAGAAAAAAGGCACTGGTTCATGATCCGTTCATGCAGAAATCACAAGAATGCTGCATTCAGGCAGAAGCAGGTGTGATAGAAGTGAAAGTGAACTGCAACAATGTTTAAATAAGCCTTAGAAAAGTCATCTGCTCATTTGGATGAGTGTTTGGCCCATTAAGTTTCTTTCTAGCTAGTTGTCCATACATACTGCAAATATTTGCCTTTGTTGTGTATTTCCATTTTAGTGGGTTTCACATCCTGTTGGTATGGTTTAGTATAAATACAATGCAAGAAAGTTCCTGTGAAACAACCCCAGGTGTCCTTGACCTTTGAACTCACTTCAGAATGCAAATAGTTCTTGCCAGTTCTAAGCTTTTGGGATTTTTTGCCTCCCCCCTTTTTAAAAATTGTGTAATGGACAGCAGCAGGGTTTTGGTATTTGGGTTTTATTGTTCTTAAGCTCTGTTAATTTACATAGGAACTAGGAAAACAGTTTAGATTTATAGTGACCTCTACTCATTATTTTAAAGAAAATGTTTTCTCTTCCTTTGAATTGAGGCACTTCATGTATCTTATGCATAAAGAGATATAAGGAAAAGCTTTTTGGTATCAACACAGAAAATTGTCGACTAGGGCCACTACACAACCATTTTTAAAGTGAGTTTTCATAATGAAACAGATTATTGCTTTTAGAAGGCTCTTTAAACACTGTTCATCTAGATAGTGAAGACAGGAAGGAGAAGCTTTTCAAACACAGCACTGGCACAAGAGAAACCCAATATGTGATACCACAGTACACATTACGTCTGTAAGTAGAAGGGCCTGAAGTGTTGGTTTAACTTATTTTACCTTTATCATCTTCTTCTTCTTCTTCTTCTTCTTTTTCTAAATTTGAAGTAGGCAAGGTTATTATTGCAGAAGCTATACTGATTTAAGTGATTATGGTTAATTCCATAAGAGCCTGACAAGGTAAAGGCAATAAGAAATGGATTCACGAGATAGGACTTGGTGCTTTGTGCTGTTTTCAATTCACTGATTTCAAAGCACTTTGCCGGGATTAATATTCTAAGCCTCCACACAATTCCCAGGAGGAAGTTAAGCATTATTCACATTTTAGAGATGGGTAAATGAAATCCAGAGAGGTTATAACCCGTGCAAAGTCACACAGAGGCACAAGGCCTCTGGAGAACAACGGAACAGACATAGAAATTTTTGCATCTTGTTACCTGCTGTTACCATGTGAGTAAAAGATCACCTGGAAGATACATAAAACCCTTCTGAGACTCGATATTTTAGGGAACTTTTAACCCATTTAATGGATTTGCACGTAAGAAGCAGCAGTTATTTCATGCAGGTCTTTAATTCCTAGTGAGTTATCTCGTGTCTGACCTTCAGTAAAGTTGTTTTTTCATGTGGCAGCGAGCTTATATTATTGAATCATATCTACAAAGATAAGACTGCAAGTGCTGGAGCAGCCTGGTGCGTTGGTGCTCGGGTGAAATGTCGATTCTTCTGGTGCTTTGCTCTGTAAGGAGCAGGGAGATCAAAAAGCTTCCTTCTAACTCTTCCAATTACATTTGGTATAGCTCAGAATTTGAGTTCGCTGTGGAGACAAAAAGACTGAAGCAGTGGAGAGACCGGCGTGAGTTCTGTTTCCTTATAGGAAGATGCAAAATAAGTGTAATTGTCTGTGCCCCGAGCTGTTAAACACAGTGACTGGCATAATCAGCTGTTTGGCAAGGGGGATTCGAGTGGCTGCTCTTGTTGGTCTGTTTGGCAGAAATGGCCTCTTTTCCTGAATGTGTTGTTTTGCTGCCTGCTGACTGTGTAGTTTTCTGCCTGTAATGCAACAAATCTATTTGTCTGGATATGCCTCCCCTGAATGCAGGCACTTGGAGGTTGTGGGTTGATATCTCACGCTGTGGTATTCATATAGGTGCACTGGAGCTGTGTTCTTTGGGGGTATGCGTTTGAAAAATTAGAATTCAGTTCTGCCTGAAAATGGCTAATATTATTAATGAACATACTTTTATTATAATTAGTGATGCTTTTCAGACATATTGATTCATCTGCTAGGGAGAGCAAATTACTGTGGTATTATAGTTTTTCCTAGTTTGCTGCAAACCCAAATAAATAAGATAGAAGCCTGAGGTGTTTTGGGCCAGGTAGGATCATACTTGGAGAAGTGAAAAAGGGGGGGGGGGGGAAAAGAAAAATAAAGAGGATGACCTTTGAAAGTACTCTTATGGAGGAATTAATGTTTTCTTAATATCTCCTCATTTGTAATTCCTGTTACAGGCTTGTTATTCATCAGAACTGTTTTGAGGCTGTGTGGAATTGCTTTCAAAGCCAAAATATACAGAAATAACTGAAATTAAATAATGAGACTAAACCACTTTGCTTTAGTGAAATGAACCTTTTGCAAACGACGTAATGCTTCCATGGTTTCTTCTGTGTTTCAGGGTGGGTAGTGTGTTATTTTTGTAGCTGTAAAGAACACAAACACCTGCATTAGGACACTTTTTTACGATATCTTTTTATTCATAATTCTGTCTGTAGTTACAATGAGCTGATCACTGAAGGTTCAGTTTAGCAACGTACTTAGTAACTGCTTAAATTAAAACATATGAGCTGTCCAACTGACTGCAAGAGAACTATTTGTTGTGCTTTTCAAACCTGCCCAGCTAGCAAAAAAGACGACAGGATATTGGGTGAGAAACCAGCTCTTATTCTTGCAGAGCTTCAAGGAGTACTACTGATGCTTATGTAATTAGGATGCCACCTTGAATAGGAACACCTTGAAGGTGGCAAGTGTTTTGCTAGTGTCAGAGCACGTGAGCGTGGTGAGGAAGCTGGTAGGTACCCTTGAGAGACGATGATCCTATTTCAGTGGACAAAATTACAAATTTTTCAGATGGCAGAACGTTCCCTTGCTCAATGTCATTCGTACAAAAGGCATTCTGATGAGAAGAAAAATATGTGAAGTGAAGTATGCAAAATCTGGAGCAGCGATTACTGACTCTTGCAGTTTTCTGGCTGATAATATCCAGATTTACAAAACTCTGTGTTTGATCAATAGCCACTGACAGCCATTAAACTCTAATGTGTCAGCAGTAGCAGATGATATCAGAGGATGCACTAACAGTGGATAGTAGCTCATTATTGCTTCTGGAGATGGCTGTTTCTGAGCTGACGTTTGAACGTGTGTGGTACCCTAGCTCCAGGTCTATCTCCGAGTTCAGTTGGGGCTTCTTGCAAGTGCTTCTACAGAAATCAAGGCAGTGTGCTTGCACTCAGCTGGTGTCTTGTCATGTACCTGGTATGAGCTGATGAAATCACAACCCCTGCACATGGTAGCACAACTGTGTTAAGCACCCTGACTAATCAGCTGAGGGAAGAAGAAGATGAAATTTTCAACTGTTGTGAAAAAATTTGTTATGATTGGTTCTTGTGTTTGCCTTGAGCCAATGTTTGGCTGTGTGCTTGCACTCATTATGTGTATAGCATGAATTTTGGTTGCATATTTTCATAATGACACAAACTACCGTCTGTTCAGTTAATTATTGCTTTTCAATTAGTGAATATTGATATTTTTTGAGATGTAGGATTAATTGCCTTTATTGACAAGGACAGTGATCCGTGTTTAAAGCTGGGCTTTTACACTAGTGCTCCAACTGTACTGCCTTTACAACAGGTTGCCCAAGGAGGTGGTGGAGGCCCCATCCCTGCAGACATTCGAGGTCAGGCTTGATGTTGGTCTGATCAACCTGATCTAGTTTGGGATGCCCTTGTTTATGCCAGGGGGGTTGGACAAGATGATCTTTAAAGGTCCCTTCCAATCCAGTGTACTCTATGATTATAATGGCTGGTCACTACTAACTTGAATGGCGCCATCAGCCTGGTTTTAGGTTGTCTGAATTTGAAGCAAAATGTTATATGCCACAAAATAGGATTTTTTTTTCAATGAGCTGACCAGCCCAGCAGCAGGGGCAGGGGGTAGATGATACCCATGGGTTACAACTGAGCTGCAGTGTTCCAGAAGCCTTGCTTCAGAGCTTATAATGCCCTGTTTAAAATATGGGCTCTGATAGAATGCAATTTGTTTCAATCATGATGTGGTAAATTTATCCTTGGGGATATCAGGAAGGAGGAGTTCCATCAACAAGTGTCTGCCTTTCTGTCAAGATCTGATTAGTTGTGAAATTACAAGGAGCATTTTAGGCATGGTTACAGTAAAGGTTACAGGCACTCTTTGGATCTGAAATTTCATTTCAGAGCAAAAGGTCCCCAAGGGCTGGTTTAATTTATTTAATTACATTGTACAAGACTTGGGTAATAGTTTTAGATCAAAGTATAAAAACCAACTTCCAGGCGAATTTGTAACATAATTCAAAGTGGTAAATTGCTAAACACTTCAACAGTTTTGCTTCATAGGACAGAATGATACAGGGCTAGAGATTGCAATGATATAGTACAAGTGTGAGCCTTTTATTAAAATCATAAATAATAAACCAGGAAAAGTGACTTACTTAATTGTCATGGCAGCATATCTTCCTGGAAAAGATTGTGCTACCAAACTGAATTAAATTGGGCTAGGAAGCCCCCAGGCCATTTAAAGAATTTCTTACCCCCCTTGGTAGCTTGGATGGGGAAAATGGGCTTTAGATCTCCTATTTTCATAAAATAATTCTATTTCAAGGAGTTCTTTGCCTGTAGTACAGAAAGAATTACTTCATCAGCTCCAGGTAATTCTTTACTAAGTGTCTCATGGTGATGGGTGAAACTTTCTTAGGCTTTTAGGTTCCCCACACTGCATACCTTCAGTAATACTTTTCTCCCTTCCCACTTCCAATTGAAAATTCTGTATCTGTTTTCCTAGACATGATGTTTTGGATGTTTTAGTCTCACTATTTTACTACCACATGCCCAATTATTTTGGGCATCCACAAGCTACTCACTTTTTAGGTCTGTTATTAGCAACATGATGAAAATGACTCCAAACCAGCATCACTAAAGTAAAGCATTAATTATTATTTTTCCTAATGGTACAAAGCTCACACAGCAAGAAACAGGAAGCATGAAGGAATGTACATATGCAGATCTTTCTCACATCATACTCTGCAGAGGAGCCTGAACAGGCTGGGTAGATGGACACAATCTGGTGCCATGACTTTTAACAAGTCCAAGTGCAAGGTATTGCACTTTGGCCACAACAACCCCATGCAGTGATACAGGCTGGGGGCACAGTGGCTGGAGAGCAGCCAGGCAGAGAAGGACCTGGGGGTACTGGTTGACAGGTGACTGAAATGAGCCAGCAGTGTGCTCAGGTGGCCAAGAAGGCCAGTGGTATCCTGGCCTGTATCCTTCTGCTCCTGCACTCAGCACTGGTCAGGCCACACCTTGAGTCCCGTGTAGAGTTCTGGGCCCCTCAGTTTAAGAAAGATGTTGAGGTGCTTGAATGTGTCTAGAAAAGGGCACCAATGCTGGTGAGGGGACTGGAGCACAGCCCTGTGAGGAGAGGCAGAGGGAGCTTCTCAGCCTGGAGAAGAAGATGATCAGGGCAGACCTTATTGCTCTCTGCAACTACCTGGCTGTAGCCAGATGGGGTCGGTCTCTTTTGCCAGGCACCCAGTGACAGAACAAGAGGACACAACCTCAAGCTGTGCCTGGGCAGGTTCAGGCTGAATGTTAGGAAGAAATTCTTTGCAGAGAGAGTGATTGGCATTGGAATGGGCTGCTCAGGGAGGTGGTGCTGTCCCCATTCCTGGAGTTATTTAAGAGGAGGCTAAATGAGGCACTTGGTTACATGGTTTGGTTAATCAGAAGGTGTTAGGTGATGGGTTGGACTCAATGATCCTGAAGGTCATTTCCAACCTGATTAATTCTGTGATTATTTTCCAACTCCCTTGATTTTCCTTTAAGCAAATTATTTTCAACTGTCTTGCTAAAAGTAGTAAACTGCTTGGCTTAGGCTTGTCATTCACTGTGTGTTTGCTCTCTAGTCAGTCAACTTTGTCACTCACAGCATCATCTCTGATTACTGATGCCATTTCAAGGCCAAGGCTTCACTAATGTTAAGTTATTTCTAAACCTTGACAAAGGCGATGTATTATGAGGGTGGAGGCTGGTGATAAATCTGAACTGTTGTATCTGGTGTTGGCGAGTCTGACTTTTATCTGAGTTACTGTTTTACAGCTCTTACATTAAATCTTTTGATCCACAAGTATATGCAGCATCCATCAGAAGTTTCTCAGATTCATCACACATAGTCTCATAGCTCTTTTTCCTAATTTTTGAAAAATAGACCAGCAATTTCATTGATGCCTTCCTTTAAATAAAGGCACTAGGACACTTTGCTGTCAGGGTTCCAGAGATCAATATCCCTCTGAAATATAGTATTCTTTCCTCTATTTCATATTTAAAGAACAGTTCTGTTTGTTTCTGTATTACCATCCTACTTTTCTCTTGGTTTTTCCATCCTGCTTCTTTAAGCTGCCTGGCAATATAGCACTGTTAAGTTTTTGCTCAGGTAAGGTAAAAGTTATGACTTGTCTAACAGCTCTGCCTCCTTAATGGTATCTCCCACTTCAAATTATTCCACCTAAATAAAATATAAGCACATTGAATTTTAATATCCAGATTCTTGTTCTTGGAACAAAAGGAAGCAGTGTATACAAAATTTACATCATATACTTATTGCTGCTTCCATGATAAACCTAAGGTCAGTTTCATGAGGGAGGCTAAATGTGAAAAGGAGTTAGAAAACTGAGTATGGTAACTGCCAGTGCAATACTACATTTTTTCATGTGGATGCATTAATTATTGCAGCAGAAGCAATAGTTTCTATAGAAATACAGTAGAATTTCTGTATGCTAAACCACAGACATGTCTTTTATGTTGAAGATCAGAGTGAAAAACTGACATGGTGCTGTCTGCCCTGTGGCTTTTGAACTTAACACAGGATCTTCAAGCTATCTTTTGCTTCTTTTGGCCATTTGACACTAAAACCATTCCAGATTAATACCAAAAGGCATTTTGTTGATTCTTTATGTTCAGTGGAGCAAATAGCTTTAGCTGTGTTTCTTGGACAAGCCAGTCAGCCACCTTTTGTCTAGATTTTTGTGGTGTCCTGGCAGATGATGAAGCCTCCTGCAGTTTGCAGGTTTACAAAATTCTGGAGAATCAATCTAAAACTAGGACGGGGGAACTATTTTTGGTTATTGTGTCTGTGAACAGAAGTTTCAATCTGCAGGTGGCTCACCAATTCAAAAATACTTACATTTAAATGATTCTCTTAAAAGATTTGATTAGTCTTGCCACTTGCCGTGTGGCATCCAAGATTTAGTCAATGGTCATGACTTCTGCTCAAGTCCCTTTTCATGGTACAAGAAGCTTTAGCTGGTGGTTGAAGTCTGTTCTGCAATATACAGTGTTTCCAAAAAGGACATGAAAAATGGTGCATAGTGTTTTTCTTGGTGCTTGTGTGTTTGTTTTGTTGGGGTTTTTTAATTATGATTTTTTTCTTGACAGTTTTGTTGGGTTTTTTGGGGTGGTGGTGGTGCTCTCACTGTATTTTTTTATGTTTACCACACAAGGTTTTGTGTGAGCTTTATTCTTTCTATCACTTGAACTTTAATGTTTTAAAGGACCTTTTCTTGCTAGCCTTCTATATCCTGCTGTTTAACCTTCCTGGCCTTTTTAATAAGCCTCCTTACTCTAGGCAGCTTTGCCTTCTGAAACTCACTAATACTCATCATTTTGCTAATAGTTAAATTTCTGGAATCTTGTACAGAAATAGAAGCTTTTATGGGAGCAACACAATCCAAGCTGAAAAGAATTCTGTGCTGCTATATAAACTCATTAAATGATCATTATCACTTGTGATGTATTTCAGACGGTGTTTAAAAGTTGATTTTGAGGGTAAAGGTTCTCACAGCAGCTGATTCAACACAGCTGTTAAAGTTTGATAGTTCATAAAATTTAGTTAAATAGTTGAATTTGTTTAAGAATAACCTAGAGACAGGAATATAATTTGATTATGAGTTGTCTAAGTTAGAAGCTTCAATTCTAATTTTCTGTAAGTTTTCGAAAATTGGTAGCTGGGTTGTATAGAAGACCCAAATTACTGCTTGCATTGAATACAGTCTCAGCAATTATCTTTTGTGATTGACTTAGTGGGCTTCTTAGACAGGCTATTGGTAGTACTTGGCAACACAGCAAGTAGGAACCTCCTGCTGCATCTCATGAGTTCTGTAGGCTGATAAAGTGCCAATGGGGTGAGCTGAGGGTTGAGACAGAGCTAAAAGTAGATCTGATGAAGAGCAAATCATAGAACTGTTTGGGTTGAAAGGGGCCTTAAAGATCCTAATTCCCCTGAAAGGGGCCTTAAAGATCCTGGTCACTTGCTTAGACCAGATTGTTCACAGCCCCATGCAGCCTGGCTTTGAGTACTTCCAGGATTGGAGCTTCCTAGGTACAGAGTATATGAAGGCACAAGGATGTTGGAGAGTATGTCCAGAGAAGGGCCACAAGGATGATCAGAAGGCTGGAGGAGAGACTGAAAGAGTTGAAGAAGAGGAGGCTCTGAGATGACCTTATTGTGGCCTTCCAGTATCTGAAGGGGGCCTACAGAAAAGCTGGGGAGGGACTTTTTAGGCTATCAGTTAGTGACAGGATTAGGGGGAATGGAGCAAAGCTGGAAGTGGCGAGATTCAGATTGGATGTGAGGAGGAAGTTCTTCAGCGTGAGACTGGTGAGGTCCTGAAACAGGTTGCCCAGGAGGGTGGTTGGGGCCACTACCCTGGAGGTGTTTGAGGCCGGGCTGTATAAGGCTCTGTCCAGCCTAATCTAGGGTAGGGTGTCCCTGCCCATGGCAGGGGGTTTGGAACTGGATGATCCTTGTGGTCCCTTCCAACCCTGACTGATTCTATGATTCTATGGAGGGGAGCTGGTGTTGTGTGACAGGCTGAAGTAATAATTGAAGGGGAAGGCTTTGTGGTTATTGGAATTTGAAAATGGAAGGACTTTGTAGACACAAGCATGCCCAAACATAATGGGACCTTACTAATTCCCTGGCTGACAGGACAATGTGCTTGCTTTACTTTTTCAGTGCTGTGCTTGAGATACTGGAAGATGTTTGTCACTGCGTTGTTTTGCTCTTTTTAATTTATATCAGGATTTTTTTTGCTTGCTCTAATGAATGAGCTCCAGCTGTTGGATTCCATATGGGAAATGAAGACAGCATAGCTCTTCCTGACAATTTGTGCTTGTGCTATGAAAGCTGAGAATGAATCAGCATGAAAGATCTGGGAATGATAGTCTAACATAAACCGGGTGACTTCCATCTATTATTCAGGTAGCGTAGAGAGATAAGAGGGAGGAAAGTTTGCTGTTCAAGCAGGGTTAAAGAAACAAACTTTTAGTAGTATCAGTGCTGTTTGTGACTTTAAATTAGAAATATTATACAGTAACTCAGGAAATTCTGTCTTCAAAGATGGATTTGAAGGTTGTGTGCTACTGAGAGAGGAATGGTCAGTGGACAGAGTAGCTTTCAGTGGCTATTGTATCTGTGGGAAAGGGAAGGTTTGTCTTTAATTGTCACCATTAAAGTAGTTACTAATTGATGTCTGCATATGTAATCTGACAGCAAAGTGTGAAGCAATGAGTAATAAATAGAATATACAGATTTACTAAATTATTCCATGCGTGCTTACTTTTCTCTGATTTAGAGACATACTACTTTTCACCACTTTTTAAAACCAGAAACACCATGAACAAAATGTAGTTGAATTAGTAGAGTCTATTTGGATTTTGGAATTCCGTGCAATGTTTTGGGTCTCAGGTTACAGGGAAGTGAAATCATGCTGTATATTGTGTATTTTAGGAGAATTAAAGTCAGATTATCAACGTTTGCTCTGACACTCATCACTGTTTTTGAAGATTTTCAGTATTTGAGTCAATGTACCTTTAAGAATTGAAATTTAATTTCTTGGTCCTTTTCCATCTCAGACATGAGTGCCTCCTTTGGGACACTGTCTGCTTCTAATCATTCTCCTTCTGTTTTCCATCTTTGCACTGATCTTGAGCTAACCTGAACATTTCACAGTCAGTCACCTCATCATACTTTTCCTGTGTTTAACATTCTCGGTGTCTCTGCTGCTTTTCTCTGTCTTTGGAGTTTAAACTGATGGAGCTGGTTTCTCACAGCTTTCCCACATGGCATGGCATCTTTTACACATCTTTGGGCTTCCTACTGATTTCTTTAAAGCACTGACAGCAATACATACCCTGCACCCTGTTGATCCACGCTGATTTATTTCTTTACGAATGAATGTCTAATTTGAACCCTTGATAACAGATGTTTTCCTGATGTGTCCATGTGCATAACACCCAATCATTGTATCAATAAAGAGAAGGATAAACTGCTGCACTCTTAGTCTATTTTCCCTTAAATGGCTTGTTTGGAGCAGCAAAGGTTCCCATGAAAGAAGTGAATCATTTTAATGAAAATCGTAACGTAGTGATTGGAATGTCTGATTTTTCTTTTTTTTCAGGAAGGAAAGAAAAAGCCTGTTTCAGTGTTTGGTAATGAACAGAAAGTAAGCATTAAGAAAAACGAAAGCATTAAAGTATATCTTGTTAAGTAACTCTGTACCATTATGGCGTAGCTACTCCAACTTATTTGGTCTGTGCATGTTTACTTTTTATAGGCCACATGTGTCTGCAGAAAACTTTTTCTTAATTGCTCAAATTTTGAGCTGAAATATTTTATGCTGATCTGTGCTCAAGGGTAAATTTTCTTTTTTTTTTTTTTNTTTTTTTGAAAGCTTCAACAAAAATTAACAGTAGAAGTCTTTTTCTCACAGAGAAATATATGGCAAAATCACTATTGCCATTAAAAATGAAAACCTGCATTGATTTAGATGAAGTGCAACAGTTTAAAATAATGTGTATATGAAGATTTATTTTGAACTCATGAAGCTATTTTCATTAATGATCCAACACCGTTTATTAGAAGTCTGTGATATAAATACTTGATAATTCTTATCCCTGGTGACACCTTCAGAATAAAAGAGGAGCTGCTCTTTTTGTTTGCAGTTGGCTGTGGATGCTTTGGTTCAGGCCTGTAAGATTTGTGGCACCTTCAGTGTCCTTTGGTTCACGTTCAGAGGTGTTTGGTAAGCACTGAAATGCCACACGTTGACATCTGTGCACAGGTGGTTCACCCTCAGTAGATGAAGCAGGTGTTGATACATTCTATAGCTACATTGATGATGGTTGGTGCTGGTAGCACATTGGCATGACAAAAAGCATGTTTGGGTGTTAGGGGTTTAAGAACCATAGAGGTTCGTAAGTCCTCCAGAAGTAGCAGAGGGTACAAGGTGTGGACACGAGAAAGAGTAATCTTTGTTATTTCACTCCCATTCCCCTGCACCTCTGTGTAAACAGGCAGGGCTGCTCAGTTCAAGAGAGATGCTGAGGTACTGGAATGTGTCCAGAGAAAGGCGATGGAGCTGGTGAGGGGCCTGGAACACAGCCGGGTGAGGAGAGGCTGAAGGAGCTGGGGGTGTGCAGCCTGGAGAAGGGGAGACGCAGGGCAGATCTCACTGCTGTCTGCAGCTACCTGAAGGGAGGTTGTAGCCAGGTGGGGTTGGGCTCTTCTCCCAGGCATCATGCAACAGAACAAGGGGACACAGTCTCAAACTGTGCCAGGGCAGGTATAGGCTGGATGTTAGGAGGAAGTTCTTCCCAGAGAGAGTGATTGGCATTGGAATGGGCTGCCCAGGGAGGTGGTGGAGTCGCCATCCCTGGAATTGTTCAAGCAAATCCTGGATGAGGCACTTAGTGCCATTGGCTAGGGCTGGGTGCTAGGTTGGACTGGATGACCTTGGAGGTCTCTTCCAGCCTGGCTGATTGTGTGATTCAATGATTACTGTCTGTTTTGCCTTTTTCTCTCTCGGTTCCCCAGCATGGAGGAACATCTTATCTCTTTTGGGGGACATTTGCAGGCTTCTGTCAGGCCTGGGCAAAGCTAATTTGTGCTGCGCAGTTTGGGCCTGGTGTGGGGGCGGAAGCAGGGAAGCATCTGAGGTGGTGGCTGAGGATCGAGGCCTGGTGGTTGGCCTAGGTTGGAGAGAAGGTTTTGGAAGGTGTCTGCCTCGTGAGGTTTTGGAATAGCCCAGGTTAGAGAACTGGGCCATGGCTGAATGTGCATTTGTGTATTTTGTATATTTGTATGTACTTGTGAAAGCTGGAGAGGGGGCTGGAGCGCAGCCCTTCGAGGAGAGGCTGAGGGAGCTCTCCACAACTACCTGAAGGGAGGTTGTAGCCAGGTGGGGTTGGGCTCTTCTACCAAGCACCCAGTGACAGGAGGGGACAGCCTCAAACTGTGCCAGAGCAGGTTCAGACTGGATGTTCAGAGGAAACTCTTGATGTAAAGAGTAATTTGCATTGGAATGGGCTGTCTGGGGAAGTGGTGGAGGTGTTTAAGAGGCTGGGTGAGGCACTTGGTGCCCATGCTTTAGTTAAGGTTTAGGTGTTAGGTGATGGGTTGGACTCAATGATCTCAGAGGTCTTTTCCAACCTGCCTCCTTCCATGATTGTGTGGATAGTGTTGCCATTTAAACTTCCAATCCATTGTGGAGCATTTTTATTTTACTGCTTTGGGAAGGGATAAAAGACATTTCTGTCCTTCTGCCCTGGGCAGCTTAAGGCTCAAGACTTGGACACTGGGTTAAACAGAAATGCGGAGCTGTTGATGCAGTATTCTTTTACTGAACAATGAGGAGAAATATATATATATATTTCTTTTTAATTCAGATTTTCAAATTACATCAGTATCGAGGCTTTACCCCCCCCAACCAAGATTCACTATCAGGCCACCTTGAAATGAGTTGCATTCCACTGAGGAATAAAGGAGAGGAGAAATGTGATCTTTGGAAGTTTGTGTGCTACAGGATACACCTGAAAATGTAAACATTACTTGTCAGGTTTTTGAAAATTATTTCCCAGAAGACTGATACCACAAACTGGGTCCTCCTGGTGTGTTTTACAAAAGGAAGGAAGCTAAGATGTGGCCTCCTGTGATAGTTACCATGAAAACAATTGATCTAGAATCAGGTCATGTGCAAAGAAATTGGTGGTGTTTCTTGTTTTAGAGGTAGAGATCAGTTGGGCCAATATCTTGACCCACTGAGACAGAGAAATACTCAACATTTCAGAGCTTTTGCTCTTCTCTCCCTTTCTACTTGTTCGGCACATTCTGCATCTGTTTACTGTAAGCAGGCAAGGAGCATGTGGTTTGGAGTTTCCAGCAACGTTTTTAATTCCAAAGAATACTCAAATAGCTCAACTTTCTTAAATTGCAGGATTATTTAGTTAGTTAGTTAAGTTTTGTTTTGTTCTTGTGCTTCAGTAGTGGTTCGATGTTTCACTTTTCTTCATAAAAAGCTATTTCTGTGTCTTGGTGAGGCTGCATCTGGAATGTTGTGTCCAGTTCTGGGCTCCCCAGCTAAAGAAGGATAGGAAACTACTGGAGAGATTCCAGTGGAGGGCCATGAAGATGCTGAGGGGAATGGAACATGGCTCTTACAGGGAGAGACTGAGAGACCTGGGAAAAAGACTGGGAAGGGATCTTATAAATGCTGATCAGTATCTGAAGGGTGAAGGTCATGAGGATGGGGCTGGGTTCTTTTCAGTGGTGCCGAGTGATAAGATAAGGGACAATGAATGCAGACTGGAGCACAGGGAGCCTTACTTGACCTTAAGAAAAGCGAACTTCTTTCCTTTGAGGATGCTAGGGCACCAGAGACCAGGCTGCCCAGAGAGTTTGCAGAGTCTCCTTCTCCAGAGACTTTAATGTTGCACCTGGACACTTCCCTGTGCAACATGATGTAGACACAGCTGCAGGGGTGTTGGACCAGATCTCCAAAGGTCCCTTCCAGCCCTCACGATTCTGTGATTCATAGAATCATAAAATCATCCAGGCTGGAAAGGATTTCTGAGATCATCAAGTCCAGCCATTTCCCCCACTCCACCGTGTCCCCAAGCACCCAATCTATATGGCTTTAAACCCATCCAGGGATGGCAATTCAGCCACTTCCCAGAGCATCCCATTCCAGTGCCTGACAACCCTTTCCATTAAAAAACTTTTCCTAATGTCCAGTCTAAACCTACCCTGCCACAGCTTGAGGCCATCCCCTCTGCTTCTATCGTTAGTTACTTGTGAGAAGAGACCAGTGCCTACTTCTCTACAACCTCCTTCAACCTAGCATCATCCTTGTGTTTGTAAACTAAACAGCCCCAGTTCTCTACATTTCTCTTATAAATGCAGTGGATTAAACAAAAAGATCAGCTCCAGTTTTAAATCTCTTGGGAGAATTTAGAGCTTTCAAATTTTCCTGTACAATTTAAAATAAATTTTCACATTAGAAATTCACAGTTTCCATCCATTTTGGCTTGCAAGTAGTATGTAGCTGCCAGAATAGAATTAACTAATATTTCCTTTGAACCTTGGTGTGCACTAGAAGCACACATTAGAAATAAAAGGCTGGAAGTTGTGTGGTAGCTGCCATGGATTTTGTAGTTTCTTTATCTAGTATATTGATATCCAATTTTAAGAATCAAAACCACCTCTGTTGCTGATGTGGGTGAACAGCTCTTATCAGACAATGATTTGTAGTAAGCAGTTGTAGTAAACCAAGGAATTCACCCAGATCTCCCCAAAATCGGTATGAAGACTGGCTTTCAGAAAGGAAACCTCAGGTCACATTTGCACAGCAGTTCCTGGGTTTTGAGAACTTGACACAAACACATTTTCACTGAATAGTGTTTATTGCTGTTTGCTAGGGTCATGCCAGCACAGCAAATCAAATCCTTCACTATTATACCTCTTTTAAAAAGAAAACCAGCATTTTTCCCAGGAATGACTCTTTCAAGATCTTAAATGAAAAATAGGATTAATTACCCTGGAACAAAGGCACGTGCCATTAGTCATACAGTGTGTGGCATTCTGCTTGTAGATGGTTTCTTCTGACTTGGACTCAGATTCTTCTCCTCTGTGTAATTTGTATTTGTTTGTTTTTTATTTTTTTTCCCCCTCCATTTTAATTATTATTAGACATTTTGATGGGAATTCAGGAAAGCTGAAATTCCTTTTTTTTTTTTTTTAGGAGAATTCCAGGACATTCAGTGGAAAACCACATGCTGCTAAACTCAAATAAACATTGCGTTGTGTAGGTTGAGGAAATACTGCATGCTTAATATAAACAAGGCATTTATTAGAATCTATCTTAGCTCGTTTGTTGGTTGTTGTTTTGGGTTTGGTTTTCTTTTTTTTTCTCTGCCAACTGCAAGCAAAGCAGCAAGGTAAAGGTCTCTCATCCATAGATTTAATCTTTATTCAGTTCAAAGCTTTATAAGTAAAAGCAACCATCTGTACAGGACAGCTGTTGAAATCCCTCTCTTACAAGCATTGTATTGGTGCCAAAGTGAAGCTTCTTGCCCTAATATCATTGTGCCCTCATTAAAAATAAGCAGCCCAAACCTATTCTGTGTCAGCCTTGCAATCCACTAAATGATACGGTAATTCCTGGTACAGCAATAGTCTTCTGTAGCAGTTCTTACTGTAGAGCCTCAACACGTAGGGATCATTACATTTTCAATCAGTCTGTGTTTAAGAAGGAGTTGGGCTTAAAAAAACCCCAAACAAACATGTAAATAATGTTGTGCACATTGTTTTTTATCAGTTAGGTCAACTAAACACCTATGTCATCTGTGGGCAAATGACACAATTCAAGCATTTATTTATTTATTTATTTGTTATCTCTGTAATATATTTGTTATCTCTATTTAAATTTTAGCCTGGAAAAGAAGACATCTGAAGCATTAAAACAGAAAAAAAAAAAAAAGTGAATTCACAAAGGCATGGATTTTCATGAAAGAGCTGCCTTTCACTAACTATGAAAAAAAGAAAAACCTTGTCCAGGTATTATCAGAGCAGAAATAGAACATGAACAATGTGTAGCAGGAAAGAATTGTTCTTAATATAGTTGGCTAGTGTTCATTTCAAAGGCACAAAAATAAGATCCAGGTACATGCAGGAATTTTTAATGTAATTTTCTTTCAGTTGCTTAATGATGCAGATGGTTTTTAAGTACCAAAGGGGGTGGGGGGGTGTAAATCCAACCTAAGGCTCTACATTTGCTTTTGTCTTTTACAATGCATTTCTTATGTCCTTTTCTGTAGTATTCTTGCCTTCTCAAGTGTCTGTCTTTGAAATCAATTTCAAATGTCAGGACAAAAGTTAAAGATGTTGGCACTAGTTGTCACAGATCAGACTAGGATGTCTCATTAAACTGAGCAAAGAGAGTGCGAATCACCTTTAATTTTCAGATTGGCTGATCTTTAATGTTAAACTGAATGTGATTGATGCCTTGCAGACTAAAATGTGATAATGTTTACTGAAACTTCACTTAAATATTTGAAAGGGCATTTCTGTGTCTGCCTCGTATGGATGATTTTGGTTTCCTGTGTTCTCCTTTCTTGGCTAATGGCTTCTAAAAGTGAACTTTTAGAACAAATGTAAAACAAGTCAGGCATGCCCCTGTTGTGTTGATAATATCAACTTGACAAATGTATTCTGAATTTTGCCTGTGGCCATTAAAATGGAAAGCAAAGTCGGAAGTGTTTTATGGGAGGGTTGGGGATTTTTTTTTTTTATTGCTTGTACCAGCAAGTACTGTACTGATTTTGTCAAAGGAAAACATAATTTTTATAAAGCACTTGCCCTATTGACTCCCAACCAGAACAATATATTTTAATCCATCTTCATGTTATTTTTACTGCTTCATTGCTTTATTTGCTATTATTGCACTTTTTACTTCTGATATAAACTAAAGGCCAAGAGTGAGCTAAAGGACTACTTTGTTAATGCAAATTTAGACTGACCATTTATTAGTAGAATTAGTTTTCTACACCTAGTGAAGAGAAATAGCAGAGGTTGTTGTTGAACTTTGCATGAACAGTTTTCATGATCTGGTTGCATGGGCAGAGGAGAAGGTCAGGTCTCTGCTTGTGTTCCTGTCATCTATACCATTTTTCTTAATTTTATTTATTTTCATAGCTGTATCTGAGGAATGTTGTAAACATAAAGTAGAAGGATAGAAATCATCAGCTTTTGTTAAGCACAATGAGTTGGTACGAAGCACACGTAGAGAAGTGTCTTAGATAATTTAATTTATGCTACTTCAATGTAGAAATAATAATTTTTATTGAGAGTCTGATGGATTGGTCTTTGTCCAATAAATGTTTCCCGTAACCGTAACAGAACATGTTAATTTAGTGTGTTTTCACATTAAAATGGTGTCAAAATAAGTACCTGTTGAGTATTGCTAAGCAAAGAGAAAAACAACTAATTTGCTTCTTAATGAGCCAGTAATAATGTGCTGGCATTTCACTCTGTTTACTTTTAAGTCAGACAGGGTTTCTGGTTGAGCTGAATTTCAGAAGATGTACTCCATAAACAAGCCTTTTAAAATCTGTGCTCTTTAAAGACATTTTCATAAACTACACCAATGAAAGCTCTGATTGGAAAAAAAATTGTATAAATAGGAATATTTAGATGACAGAGTATTTGAAATATAGCATAGGAAGCAAAGTTTTATTTTGGCTAAACCCTTCTATTCTCTGCAATTCAGGTGCCAATTCCTTTAAGAATAAGAACAGGTACGTTACAGGCACCTTTCCCTTTTTCTTAATAACAGCATGATGGGAAGTCAAAGAATGGAAGTGCCCAGGAGGTTGTCCTCTGCTTAGTGTGATCCCTTTAATTTCTCCTCTGCCATAGTATGTGCTCTTGCCTGGCAATTAGAACTTGCAGAATGATGTTTGTTCAATAAAGTATCAGAGTATCACTAAAGGATTACAATTGTGTTCTGATTCAGAGACCTCCTCCTATTAAGCAAATAGATACAGGCTTATCTTTCATTTGTAATCCCTTTTTGATATTTAAGAAACCATTTTTCAGGTATTTCTAGAGGACTCTATTCCTGTGATTTGTTTGTAGAAGTTTTTTTCTGTTGGTAGAATTAGAATGATTTTGTAAGCACTTCAGGTAAACGATTTTACTGTGAAGCTTTAGGTAGGAAAACCAGAAAGTATGCTCTGATTATCTTTTAGTTCTGTATCAAAATATGTGAGGAATTTGGGAGTCAGAAGAGAGGGTGCACTAAGTATTGTTTGTGACTCTTAAACCTCAAATACCCCAGGCTCTTTTCCAGCTGGGTTGGCATTAAGTATCTGGTGAAAGGTGAAGCAAACTTTGTTGATCTAGTCTCACCCATTGCTTTCCTAAAACAAGTTAGCGCTGATGTTAGACAAAGAACTGCTCTTTGTTTAAAAATAACTTGAAGTTGCCAGTCCTTTCAGAGAATGCAATTATTTCCTCTGGAGAAAAGAGAATAACATGGCTTATCTACTCAAGGAAAGCGTTTAGGATACCCTTTCCTGCTTTCTTTGTCCTGAAATAATTGGCTTTTTTTAGGAAGAACATTTCTGCTATCAACATTTTTTTCTCTGGTGGAGCCTGGTGAAAATAACCTCAGTCTGTATTGTCCTGCGATGTGCTCCTAGTGAATGCGTGGTACATCAGCTATGTGTCCCTTCTCTTGTGGAGTTTAATAAAGAAAAAATATTTTGAATGATAGCTTTTAGTTTTACACAAAAACACTGTTTTGACTTATACATATGTCTGGGCCCGTTGCTAAATTGTCAGCTCGATGATGTATGTGAATGTATACAGCAGAAACGGATGACTGGAGGGACTTGTGAAATCCTGCTGAGAATGAAGCTGGCAGATTGTTTCCCCCAGTGAGCGGTTTTATAGAACTCATAAACCCGCCCAGGGCTTACCTCTTAACAGGATACAGGAGTTCTCCTGAACTGAGGTTCAGGCTTATTCCATATTCCTGTTTGAATGTATGTCTTCATTAGTGTAAGGTTGTCTAGGTTCAAAAAGAAGAGTAGAGGTTTGCTTTTCATTTGTTTGACACTGCTAAGCAGGATTTAGCAAGACTATTTGTATTTATTTGATTAGGCTCCAGCAGAAATGATCAGGTGCTTCTGAGCTGGATTGCATGAGAGTAGGATTATGATGTAGTATAATAAGTGCATCATGTAGGACTGTGGTGGCTGTTTTTTCCCTTGACAACTTGTGCATAATGCACCTGCAAGATGGGACTAAGCTTTGTGTTGCATTTCTGTAAGTGTTGTGAGTTTTATCTTGGCTGGTCACTCAGGGACCCTTCCTGTCTTTTGACTCAGAGTTTAATGTTGAACAGAGAGGTTACATGTGCAGATTCCCTCATTTCATTGGATAATGCTTTCAGATCTCTTTAAAGTAACTTGAGGGGTCACGCAAAATTCTACCCAGCTTAGAAACCAAGCTTTTCCTAAAGCACTTGTTCAATTTTCTCTTTTATAACCATACTTCTTTTAACAATTTTGAATGACTTTTGTGATGGCCTTTTATATGTATATTTGAGACAAAACATTCAAACTGTGAAGAGAACCTCTTCACTTTTCTTGCACAGTTTGGCAGTATCATTAAAGGTCGTGTAAGAATGCCTGAACTATTAGGCCAAATAGTGTCAATTTTTTGTTTGTTTGGTTTGGTTTTATGTGTTTTAGGTTTTCTGTTTGGCTTTAAAAATATTGGTTAAATAGAATTTAATCTTCTTCCAACTGGGTTTGTGGGGAAGTTTATAAATGGTCTTTTTCTTCCTCTGACTTAGCCTCACCAATCTTTTTGCAATTACTTGGTTTTGTTTCTTATTTCATAATCGTGCTAACGTGACTAGCACAAGTTGCTGCTTGTTAATTCTCATGACTGTTGTCCAGAGTAGTATTGCTAGTGGAGTAGAGCATGCTTGGGCTAAATTTAACATTATGATGATACAACACAGAAGAGTCTTTTTATTTTCTAGTCAGATAAATTGCACTGCAAGACAATGATTACATGAATTACTTCCAAAGGATAACACATCGTCAAGTTTGCATTCCTTAACCTTTTGTAACTTTAAAAAGCTTCTCCTTACATTTTTTTTTTTTTAAATGTAAAACGACTTTTTCATCTCTTCTGTGATTTGGGCATAATATATTGTGTAATTACTACTTTTGTCCTGAAAAATCTATTCATACTAGAAGCAAAACAAAATTCCCTTCTATTTCAATACATAATTATACATTTTTTATATATGCACACTTCTTATAATGGGTTTAAACCAATATTTTATTGATTCACTGTTGTTGCGCACAGAGTAATAGCTTTCAGTTCTTTGAAATTTCCTAATTTTAACATACTTAATGTCTTCTTTACAAATGGCTCAAATAAATAATGAATATTAGTAACACTGTGAGCTCTCCATCCCTTCAAGATGCTCAGGTGCATTACTACTAGCTCTTAGAATGATTTGTAAGTGAGTGTTTCTTTTATTACAGTTCTTAGTGCAGTGAATGCAATCTTTGAAGTTGATTTATGATCAAATTTTCACTCATCTTTTTAAATTGTAAGCACATTAACTCCAGCATGTTTGCAAATAGTAAAGGAGTTAACAACCATGCTTAGGTTATTTTCATCATGTAGTAGCATGTTTAGATAGAGCTACTGTGGCCTGAACATAGGGTTATGGTGCTTCAGCAAACTTAAAGTTTGGGAGGTACAATTCATTGTTTCCTACATCCTATAGGATACACAGAGTTATAGATAGCTGTGCATGCAGAGAATCTGCTTGTGATGGCTTAAAGCCTTGGCATTAAAAACAAAACAAACTCAAAATTAAACCCCTCAACACCCTACCCCCAANCAAACCTCTCAAACATCAATGAAGTTATGATGTTGTTTTCAAAACACTATTTAAGTTCCCTCTCTGCCTAACTGGGGTTTAACCCTGTCTGACTTACAAATAAATCTTTTGTTTTTCTTTACATATCCTTTTGATGTATGTCATCCATCAATGTTAGCAAGAACAGTAAATGCATTGATCTATCGCTGCACTTGGCAAGTTAAATAACACTTTATGTAAGAAGTATTGATTTATAAAATCCAGTATGTGTAATTAACATTAGAACTGTCAAAAGTTGAAAATGGTATTAACTTGCTCCTTATTTATAACCCAAAGAAAATGAAATAAAATATCCAGATTAATAGACTAACTCCCTTTTTTTTTGGTTTTTGTTTTAGTTTTGCCTTCAGATATGTCAACCTAAGTTATGTTCTCAAGAACAGTGATATGTTTCTTCCAGTTCTGACAAGAAGAAATTCTGTGTTTCATCAGTATTGTTGAAAATACTTCTGTAGTCTCTAAATATATGCCTTAACCCTGAGTTGGAGAAATAACTTGGATAGTTTTGAAAGTGTTCAGTGTAAAAGATGCAGGAACAAGTGACAATATTAGGGAAAATTAAGGTAGCCAATTTACATCAAGTTTTCAAGGAGCCTTTGATCTGGCCCTTAAGTGCTGCTCTTCTGCAGTAAAGTATGCAGGGTGTGTATGTTGAGTTTAGTGTCCAAATTACACACTGAGATACTTTGAGAGCTCTGCAAGGAACATTGTGTTTCTGACTTAAATACCGACCAGGTGCCTGTAACATGGTTTGCTTAAGACGATGTTGAAGATTTCAGTTAAATTCTCTGACCTTTGGACTATGCTTTGATTGTGGTTCTGTCCTAATTCGTCGCTGCATAAGGATATAAACAATCCTGTCTCTGTTCAGTAAAGCATATGATCGTGTGCTTCCCACCTTTGAATTCAGTAGCACCACTAAGATCCTTTGAATTGAGTTGTTTGAAGCAGGCTTTATCCAATTTATAAACCTATTTACATTTTTCAAGTTTAAAGGGCAAAAAGAACTGCAAGTAACACCTAAACAAAATAACAATAACACTAAGGAGTGGGAGTTGTTTTGTAACAAAGGTTTGTACATGAATCATTTCCCCTTCAGTCCTGTTCATCAAAAGAGATGTGTTTATATCTTCTATGGATATTCATAGCTGCTTTGCTGTTTGGAAATAATTCTCTCCTTGAAATAATAAATAGGTGGCCTTCCATGGCTTTTCAAGTCTGGCAGTGCCTCTGCCGTGCCATTGTTTCTTCCTGCTGCGCTCCTGTTTCTGTTCTGGTAGTTCCAGACGCTCTTCAGCTGTTTGCCTTTTTGATTCAATTTATCTTCTGCAAACTAACCAACTGCAAATGCCTCATGCTAAGGATGAACTTGTGGAAAGCACATTTATGTTTTTATCTTCTCTTTGTTATTAAAAGTTCTGAAGGGTTTCATCCTGCCTTTGCCTGTCAGTAATTTAGTGGGTATAGCTATTGATGGATAGATACCAGTACAGTCAGACCCTACAGTAGTTGGAGATTGTGGATCATATGGTAGCAATAGTGGCTTCCTCTGCAGTTAAAATAATGAAAGTAATCCTGCTATATTTGGATTCTTTTTCTGTAGGGCAGTTTTGCTTTCTACCTGCTGTGTGCCAAGATATAAGCTGTAGCAACTTATTTCCTTTAGAGCTCTGCAAGTCTCAGTAAACATCACTAGATACGAAGAGAAAGTATGGAGGTTATGCTTTGATACCACATTCAGTCCAGAGATGTTGTAGGTTTCTTTGGAGATGTTGGGTTTATTTTGGTGCTTAATGGGCTCCCTTTTATTTGCTGGCTTTATACACTGTCGTGCCTTTTCCTCTCAGTAAGTCTGTAACTCTCTTTAAGATACCTTCATGACTTCTTCCAAAAATAATTCTGCAGCCTTTTTCGTGGATGAAGTACACTAAACATAACTTAAGAACATCACCTGTAGCTTCTTGATTTTTACCTTACAGTAGATATTCCATGCATTCCTGAAATTATGATTTGCAATTGCCTTCTAATCTACAAAGAATACCCCAGGTGTTTTGTTTTTTTTCCTTAACTGAACTGAACTATTACAGAAGGTCAGAAAGTGAAACTTAAACAAGAGGTGCAGAAATTAAACAGGAAAAGGAAATCTTAGTAGACTTTTAGCTTAATACATCAGGAGCTGCTTGAAGCTCAGTTAAAATAATATCAACTCTTTCNGACAATCTTAATGTACTGGGGAATAACCAAGAACATTTTATGTTGGCTTTGAAGTGGAGTGATGTTACTGACCACTGTCTTTTTTTTTTTAAATGTTAGAATCCAGGTCCTCTAAAATTTAAACTCTTTTATGCTTCTGTGGACCCTCCTACTTTCAGTTCTCTTTTGAGTATTTCTAATAAAAATTGAGAAGTCTTTTCTCAAAAGGAAATCATTCTTCAAGGAGTGATCCTGTAGTAGATAATAGTGTTAGGGAGTGGGTGTTACGAATAGGTTATCTTTAGGGACTTTCAAGCAACTGATGATAGATTTTCTTCTTCATTGTATTTTCCGTTGTTGCAGCATAGCATGCAAATATCATTTGGGGGGGATTCTTTTAAACCTCTTTGTAGGGAAAGTTGGAAGAAGGCTGGAGAGAATAGAAAGTGTTTGTGCCTTACAGCAATGTAGAAAGGTTAGAAATACCAAAAAGTTTTCCTGTAGCAAGTCCTTTTGTGGGGTGTATCTTAGGATTGTAGAAGGTTCTAAGGGAATAAATGGTGATATTTGTTCTTTTGAAGATTAGTCTTAGTCAAGATTTGGGAAAACCATTTATCTGTTTATATTTAGAAAGGAGGAGCTTGGAAGCAAAATGGAATCTGCAGTGGGACATAAGTAATTCTGAAATATAGAAGTGATGCTTCAGTATTAAAAAAAAAAAAAAGGTGGGGGGAGTGGGGAGAGAATTTTTAATTAAATGTACTTAAGTTTTGGTGTAAAACACTCACTCCTGCCACTGAGCACTCCAATTCTATTGAATTGTTGGAAGCTAATCATAACTGTGCATTACAGAATGTTTAGTTTTCCTCCGGGGATAGCATGCAACAGGTATGGCAATCGGAAGTTCAATATTTCTTCCATCCCAATCAAAGATCTGATTGGCAATTACCCAATAACTAACTTGCCAATTAGTTATTTGACTTATTGAAGGGGGAAAAAAACCCCGTTATCCACAGAAATCTTGTCTCCCAGTGACTCTGCATTTAAAAGAAATAAATGTCACTTATTGTAGAAATATGTAGGTTTCCTCACAAAACTTGCTGAGTCCTAAAACAATTTGGTTCCATCCCCAATTAAGCCTTTAAAAGCATTATCCATCAACCTCAGCTGATAGTATATTTGCATTTAGAGATTCTAGCAGAGGTATCCAACAAGTAGGTTATCTTTCTTGTCTAGAGGAAGGCAGAATTGAGTAGTGTGGGCTCATTTACTTGACTTAGGAAATGGAGGAAGAAAAGAGTGATTTAAATAGAGTCACTTCAGTATTATTCCAATATAAAATCAGATATCATCTTCGATCAAGGTTCAGGAAATCCACTTTAAGGGAGTGCTTTATACCATTGTGAGAAAATTCTTAACTACAGCACTATATTTGAAAAATAACCTGATATTTTAATGAAATATTCGCTATGATGCGTCAGTCCTTTGCAGTCCAGGCTCAGAACGAGGCAGTAAAATGCAGTTTAAATTTAATTGTTGCTTCTTGGTGATTTATATCATATTTCCAGCCAAGAAAATGTGGATCTCAGATATCCAATATTTTGGGTAGAATAGCTTTCCTGCAAATCAATACAGTTCAGGTGACTGAATGCTCTAATGTATGTTTGATGTTGTTGACATTTTATGAATAGATCATATACTAACTTTCACGGCATCGTGATGATGCCATTTTAGAAGGTTTGGATTCAAAAGAGGATGGATTCAAATATATCTGAGTTCAATCTGACTCCCTCATGCATTTCCCAGCATTTACTATGTAACAATTTAAAATTCTTATGCCATATAAGCTGTTGAAGTTCATTTCCACAAGAGAATACAACTTGCATCCGGAGCTGGCATGTGTATGCAGGCATGTCAGAAACTAAGAGAGGAAGATGAAAAGGTCCTTTTGAAAATGAAAAAGAGAAAAATCTTTTCCATATCCAAGTTGGGAATAAGAAGGAAATAGCCCTGGTTCCCCAGAAGGTTGCAGTTATCAGCTGTCAATCAGTACAGAGTAGCTTGTAGTCATCTAGATGTTCTCTGAAGCATCTGCTTGCAAAATGCCATCGCTGAACCTGTTCTTGACTGGATTCTGCTGTCCATAGGTGTTCCTGCTTTCTTTGGATTACTGAAAAGGTTCTTCCTCTCTTTAGTTTAGATTTTCTGATTCTAGTTGCCTTTTTAATTTAACTATGCTTTTGTGTTATGAAGTCAGTCCCACAGACCGATCTTTTAAAATACTTTTTTATTTTCCTGGCAGTTCTCATTAACCTACCTGAAGATGTCTTGCATCCCTTTTCCTTGCAAACAGTGAGAGCAAAAGCATTTCTGTATTGTTGCTCTTCTCCAGGGTTGATTGTTCAGCCTCTGTAATTTATTTATCTAGTCTCCTTTTCCTGGAAAATTCCTCAGAGACATTCTGTTTATTTTTCTGTGTGCCGATCGTAGCTTTAGACATGCGTATGAAGAAAAGGTGCTGTGCATCATGCTTTGACTAGGGACTAATAAGCTCAATATAGGTGTGCTTTTTAATAAGCCAGAGTTGTATTTTTGTTAGGATTTGTTGAAAAAAATGTATCTCAGTGAAAAATTTGTTTTCAATATCATATCTGTCAGGTGAACTGAGCAACGGAAGGAGAGCTGCTGTAATGATATTTGTTAGTGACTGAGCTGTGTTTGCTCTGACTTGCTGATTTATGAGCAGGTTCATCTACTTTTAATACTCAATATTGGCTCACCTAAAAATTACTTCAAAGTAGACATACATAAAAAAGGCAAACAGCAATGGCAGTGGGGATTCTTAACCTTTTTCTCTGCACTCACTACATTGTTCTTTCTCTGTGTTCAGGACTGGTTTTCTCAAGATGCGAGTATGTGATTTTACCTGTAATTGATGATATCCAGTGTTTCTGGAGAAAACAATGCTGAGACTTCAACAGGGTAGTTAGAGTGTTTCTACTGATGTGGTACTTCTCTGGAGTATGGTAACAAAGTGTTTAAGATCAAATTCCATCTTTAATTAGATGAACTCCCGATGGCTAGGACAGCAAAACTGCTTTCAAGATCCTATACCACTCTGTAGTAACTGGAAGATCTATTTAAGAGGGCTTTTCTTTACGTGTTTTATAGAAGTAAGCTGTTAAAGAGCTAAGAGTCATTAGCCAAACATTGTCAATGTATTTATTAGAGGACATAAGAGGTCCTTGAGATGATGCTTTCAGTTTCTGAAGTCATGTTCATTCATGCTATTCTTATGAGATTAAGTTTCCTTGGTTAACTAATGAGTACCAATTCTTGGATTTTTTTTTTTTTTCTTCATTCCATTCAGTACAAAGGTGTGCAGTCAGATAGCCTTCTCCTCTTACAGATTGTGTTTGTAAGTTCATGCCTGAACGTGATTTTCAGGAAGAACAGAGTAGGAGCAAGCTCCCACCTTTTGTGATGCAGCTTCTAGGGCTGGGGAGAAGCCCAAAGTAGATCACAATTTCGTATAGCACCATTTTTGTATTCAAATGTCAGCATTAATCCAAATAAAAGTGTGTGGGTGTTGCTAAGTTAGACCCTGAAATTATTTTTTGAGATAACATCCATCTAAGCTTTGCATGTACCAGAGAAGGAAAGAAGTTGGGTTAACCTAGCAGTGTACTGGAACTCTTGCACTTTAATGATGCACAAAAGCAAGGCAGACCTGCTTTGGAGCAAAATTCCAGATAATTTTAGCATATTCAATCCTATTTTTTCCTTGAGATTTGCATAAAAATAAAGATTTATCATCCTTTTAAGGATACTAGTCAGGATGCTAATGGTTGCATTTGACAATCTTAAAGGTCTTTGCCAGCCTGAGCAATTCTGTGATTCTGTGAGCAAGTTTGGTAAGCAGATGTAAATGAAAAATTGTTGAAGGTGTATACGTGTGCCAACAACTTAGCACCTCATTATTTTACTCCTCCTTGCAACTTTTTATTATTATAATTTTTGTGTTTAAATCAGCATTGCTGAAGAGCCAGAGGGGGCTGGAAGAATTAACACGTTTAGCATTTAAAAGAAAGCAATAGTGTATGGCATGAGGGCTTGCTTTTAATTTTTTTAATGGGAAGAAAACTATTTTAGGTAAGAAAATTAATTCCAGCATTTTATTATTTCTGTTCAAGGACTCAGATAGGCTTTTCATTAGCTCTTCCCTCCATCCTTCAAGAGTATAAATCTGAAATGCTTTCATGGCTTCTAAGCTCTTGACTGGGAAGACTTTATTGCTCTCTATGACTGCCTGAAAGGAGGTTTTAGTGAGGTGGGGGGTCAGTCTCTTCTCCCAGGTAGCTAGAGATCAGAGATCTGATGAAAGGAAACTGTCTGAGGTTGTGCCAGGGGAGGTTTAGAGTGAATATTAGAAAAAAAAAATTTTTACTGAAGGTGTGGTCAGCCATTGGTGGAAATGGTGGAGTCACTGTCCCTGAAGGTGTTAAAAAAACATGTAGACATGGCACTTGGGGACATGGTTTAGTGGGCATGATGGTGTTGGGTTGGTGCTTGGGCTTGATGATCTTAGAGATATTGTCCAACTTTAATGATTCTATGATTCTAAGGTTAGCCTTATTGTGAGCCCTCCCTGTAATTAATAAAGGGCAAGTATCTCATACCTTTTAAATGACCAACTTGTACTTTGCAACCTTTCTTCCAGTTTCCTTCCTGGGATGGCTTTTAGCTTTCTTGTCAATTTTCCTGTTTCCCTGGGATGCTCTATAAGAGCTGAACTTATCATTAGAGGTCTCATTTAAGATTCTGGTTTCCATTACAGCTTAAAGATGTAAAGCTTCTGAATGCAGCACCGTTTTGATCGTGTCTGAGGTGTGAGCTGCACTGTGCCACAGAAATGCCAAAGTCATCAAAGCTTTACTGCTACCTCTCTTCATAGAATCTTTGCTCAGTATTTTATTTTCATTTCTGCTTTCAGTGAATATTTAGTGAGCTCTGATTACATAATTGAGTTTGATAAACTGATGGTATGTGATTGATGAGAAAGTCAGGAATAAAAGATTAGAAGATAAAATTACTTCAAGGGTTTAAGTAAATCTTCCAGAGAGCTGGGGTAATTTATAAACCATGCTGTATTCTTTATAAAAATATTCCCCTAGGTCTATTAAATTTTAGCTTCTGCCAGAACTGGATTGTGTTTTGAGAATCATTTTCATGTAATACCAGCTTGATTGTGGTATTTTAAACGGGAGATAGCTTTGAGTGGGTTGCAGTGTCACTGGCTTTGGAATATTTGAGTAGGAAATGTAAGGCTTTATGACAGACCTGTGGGAAGCAGTCTTTGTCTTTCAAATAAGCCATTTTTTCTTGGAAAGAAATAAGTTAGAAGGAATAAGAGGATAATTCAGAGTGAAATAATGAAGGAGGTTATACTGCTTGAGTGTTTAAATCACTGAAAAACAGGATCAACAAATTACTTGGGTAGAGGTTTATAGTGCAGACACCAGTTTCATTGTAATCTCCCTGAATGGCTCAACTTTCATCAAGAAGGAATAGTTTAACAACCTCATTTCATGAGTGTCTCTGTACTCGCAGGCCAGTGTCATTTACTGACATCATGGCAGGGGTCTAAGCATTTCAAGTTACCACTTACACTCTATTATAACCCCTTCCCCCCAAATACCAGCACAGCTGCCTGCCACTGCCTTTTCATCTCCAGAGGAAATCTGGCACCTTTAATCTTGCAAGGTTAGAATGTCTCTCTTGTAACTCCTTTGAGAGACTCCCCAGAATGTATATGATAAGATTTAACATTTCCTCAGTTTTTTAGACATATCTCTGGGGCTTTTTTTTTTTTTTTGCTTTGGGTAAAATAAACACTTATATTGTCTAACTCTGACTTATTTTTTTCTTTGCAGAGTTTTCAAATATTGATTGATTTTACTAGTTAGAGGAAAATGGGATTTGAGATAAGACTTCTTCACGCAATATGTGCAATCACTAAAATAAAAAAGTAGCTTTGCAGAATATAATCTCAGTCATGTAATAGAGCTGAAAAGTGCCAAAAACATCTCAGTTTTGCCTGGCACTATCTCCTGGTTTGGAATTGCTCCTCTTTTCTCACGTATTGAGTTGTCATAACTTTCTGTATTTCCAATTTAAAGAAAATATTACTGATCTGCACTAGCCATTAATCAATTGATTAAACAACAAACTCTTTAAAAGGCTACAAAGCAGAAAAGGCCCCTACCTCAAAATGCATTTAATTTTGTTTTAGTTCTATTTAAGTTGTATTTTGTGTGATAGTTTGTAAGTACTGCTTTAGGATGGCATGCTGCTTCTCTTTTTTTTTTTTTTTTTTTTTCTGCAGAAACAACTATATCTTTCTGAAGTTCAGTTCTAAAACCTATGGAGACAATTTGTCAATACAAATCATCAAATGTGTATGCAGCTGATGTTCGACTTCATAGCCAATTGTAGCAAATAGTTTGGCAACAGTCAACCTGTGACTCCTTCACTGCACTCAGCTGAAGCGCAGCTGCTACCCGGGGACTGGACAATTAGGCTGATAATGACTCCGTGTAGCTGTGTGGGCTGCCAAATAATAAAAATTCCCTGATAAGAGGCAAAGTGAAAGATAAGGGATTAGGGAGGTTGACATCACCACATCTAACTGCATGCCTGTTGCCATTCCCCCAATCTGCAGTAGGACACTGGGGCACCTTGAAAGCCGCTGGTGTCCCTTGTCTTGAGCTCCTTTTGCCCTAATGAGTGTGGCTGCTGCTTTGTGGCTATCCACTAGTAAAGATTATATAGTATGTGAGCAGACAGCCTGGAATACTAAAGTCACTTCCCCATAAATGATAAAAGACAGCTTAAACTCTTTAAATAGCATGTATAAAAATGCTTCAGCTTAATCCGAAATAAGTTTTAAAAGAAAGATCCACAATTTAACTGAACAGTCAATTGCACTGCAGCAATATTTGTGTCTCTTTTCTGTTTGTTTTTATATATAAAATAGACACACACCGCAACCCTAAAAAGCAAATTGGCTACCTATTAAATATTATTCCATATTTTTTATTAAATGTCTGACTTTTACTGCAACTTTATAATATATACATAAGCATGCTAATTTTTATTATAGAAAAACTTCTGGGAGTAAGTCTGTAGTTCTCACATAGCTAAAAGTAGAAATTGCATAAAGTGTGAAAATCTAAATCTTCCAGAGGTGATGAAGGTTGGGTCCCCAGCAGATGTAGACTTGTAATAAATCTGCATTTCAGCAGAACTTTGGCAATTTACCAGTTGAGAATTTTGCTGCTTGGAGTATTTTTAAGCATTCATGATCCACAGGAGAACAAGTTTGAGACAACATGTGACCCTTGAACATTACTGAAGTACCCTAATTCAAAACCTGTTAGTGCTTTCAGGTATTCTAATTTAACACATTTTGGTTGGCAATAATGTTGAAAAACACATTAATCTTGCCATTTTGTGAGGTGGTTATTTTTTTTCCCTTAAGCTCATTTTTTTTTTCTATCAAAATTCTTCATTTACCCTGAGACTTCTCCTGCTGTGATAATCATTTCTATCCAAGATTACTCTTCTGGTTTCTTTTCAAGAATGGGAGGGGGAAAATTTTTAAAAGATTTGAGTGGATTTGTTCCTCACAGAGGAGGTGGGGGGGGGGGGGGGTGTGGAAGAAATCCAATAGGGCTGTTCACTACTGCCACAGCAGACAGTATTGATATTCTCATATGTATAAACAATAAAACATGGACAAAAGCTTGTGTGAGTGGGCACTTCTTTTCTAAAGAAGTGCCGAGGGCTAAGGTTATCAAGATCTTGTGAATTCTGCCTCTAAAGCTAAAGCTTAGTTATGAACGCAACAGTATAAGCCTTCACTACTGAATTGTGTTGTCTCTTGGTTTACAGTGACTGCTTTGTCCAGAAACGAGCTACCTATCTGTGGCCTGTACTGGACTGACTTAAATAGCTCACAAAACCATCTTCTCTTTGTATTTCAGGTGATGTTGCACCATACTTCAAGACCGAGCCAGGCTTGCCCCAGATACACTTGGAAGGAAATCGACTTGTACTTACGTGCCTTGCCGAAGGCAGCTGGCCCTTGGAATTTAAGTGGTTGCACAATGACAGTGAAATAACCACCTACTCCAGTGAATATAAGTAAATAAGAGCTATATAACAATCTTCTTTAAGTGTGATTGCAAAAAAAAATAAACATCAAACCTCCTCAAAACCCCCAATATCCCAGAACAGCTGTGTAGATACTGATAACATTGACAGTGGTTTTTATCTTGAAAGACTGTTTTTTTGTAAGCAAGCAAGGTCTCTATGAGACAATCTCCTTTGCTAAAAATAATGTATCACACTTCAAAGCAAAGATCTAGCATAGAAATTTTAAGCACCAATAATGCTTTTTACTGGAGATGTAACCTTACATGTACTGATGATAAAGAGCAGGCATGTTCCTTAGCTAAATGTTACCTACAATGTCCTATTCCTCCTTGAACAAACCTAAGCTTCACAGGACTGTTCTTTTCAATAAGATCTAGAAGAATGTGGTTGATCTTAACTTGCACGTGAAACTTTTGGTTTCACTTCTGAGAACAGAAAAAATAATTTTATAGTTTAACGAACTGCTGCATGATGATGCACTTTGCTCCCAGGTCCTCTCTAACTCCTACCCCATTCCACAAGACATCAAGCAAGAGAAAAACCATACTGTGGCTAATGAGAGCTACATTTTGCTGATAGGCAGCAGATGGCTGGCCAAATACCAAAGTGTAAAACAGCCAAGTTTTGTCATCTTGTCTTTAATGGGATCATTAAAAGGGTCTCCTCTATGCAACTGATAATTTCTGTAACCTTATAGAAAATTAATATTTATGCAGCTTACTCATTGCTTTCAGATTTTGCTGAAATTACCAAACGAATTCAAAACTTATAAGGAAAATGGGTATGTGACAGGCACATCTTTAACAAACCAAGCTAAATACTGCACTTTTGTAATTACATTGCTTAAAATAGGGAAAAATTGTGGTCACAGAATCACAGAATACTTCCAATTGGAAGAGACCTCAAAGATCATCCAGTCCAACCCTTGACCAAGTGCTGAAGGGTCAGCACTAAACCATGTCCTTAAGTGCCAGGTCCATCGCTGCAGTCAGAAATTACAGTATAGATGAGTATAAAAAGGCATATAATGATCAAAAAGCTCTATGTTGTTACACATGGCAGTCCAGAATGACTTTTCTCAAGGATTTAAAAAATTGTAACCTAAGGTTAGTTCTATTTTTTTTGTATTATTTACACTTATAGAACAGTAGGTTAAAAAGGCCCTTTAAAATATTTTAAAATGTGGGTTTGGTCTTTTAGTACACAAACTAAACAGCAAACATACAGCTCTATGCAAACTTTCCTAGAAAACAAATTTTTAAAATTATTATTATTTGGATGATCCTGCTTAGTCTTGAGGAATTCCAGCTATTAATGGTTTCCTTGAGATACAGTGAGACCTCAGAATGAGCCATAGACACATACAGAAGGGATTTGTGAATGCTTTATAGAAAAAAAAAACCCCAAAACCCAAAAAACTCAACTCCCTAATAGCACAATTAATCACAGAAGGTTTGAGTGTCACTTTGTGCAAATGTCACTTCTTTTGATCAACAACAGCTGAGTCTGTTGTAGCTTCTTGGTGGTAGGAGCTAACAGCTTTTAACCACCTAAGCTGCTGAGAAAGTAAGACAGTGAAATGACGTGGGAGGACAAAACACATGAACATGGAATCCACAAAAAGCAAAGATTAGAACTCAAGCTTTGGAGGTGTGCTAGTTGCTGAGAGAGTTAGATTTCGTGATGACAGCAGCAGAATCCTGAGTAAGAACATGTGAGATTTTGAAAGTAAGATCAGAATGCCCTGGCGTTTCTTAAATAAGTTCACACCCTAATTCAAAATGATAATTTTAGAGTGTATTGCAGTGTAAGTTAGGTATTGGCACACCTTTCCCAAGCTCTGTGTACATGTAGCTGTATGCAAGACCTCAGTTCTTATTATTTGACTTAATGTAGGCTAGTGAATTACACAAACTATATTTGTTAATTTTGCTTTTTATTTTTAATGTGGTTGTTGTTCCTAATTCTAATTAAGGCATCTTCTGCAGAGTGATTAAGAAGATAGGCAGCTACTGGTTTATCATAATAAAATAACATTGATAGAAAATAGTAATTTAGAAGTTAAACCCCAACTACTACTATTATACCACAGTCAGTAATAAGCCAAACAGGATTTTGATTCTATAGAAATGCAAAGCTTTACGCTTACGAAAAGGATTATGTGGCATAGGTGCATTAGGATGTATGAAAGCAAGGCAAAGATATGCTTAGACATAAAAATTCCAGTTGCAAAATTTAAACTTTGACCCCATAATATTTCTCTCTGCAGTTTTCTTGGGTAAATACTCTGTTTAAATGCATGAATCTTTCCTGTGTAAGTGGCTTCTGCTGCAATTTGAATGATCAATCAAAGATTTTCGGTAATTGATATTACTTAGTGTGTTTCAGTGAAAGCAATGTCTATATTTCAACAAGCTGAAAATATTCAAAGCTTATTATAACACACTAAGTGAGTGAAGAACTAATTGGAGCCTTTGAGTTTTTGACATTGGTGACCCTGAATGAACAGCTTTTCTTGGTATAACGATGCCGAGGATGTGCACAGCCTGGCTTTTAGAGTGATTGTGCATACACCATTTTCCATTAAGAATTTATAAAACATCCTTATAAATTCTTTGTGATCTGAGATACATGGAACGAATCAATATTGCTGACTGCAGGAGCAATTTTGGTTATGTCTATAAGTTACAGTCTTTAGAGTTCAGGCAATGACTTTTTCTTTGCTTTTTTTTTTTTTCCCCCCTCTCTGTGTTTTCTTTTGAATTACATTCTGAACCAGCAGTGTCTACCGTATTTACTTTTGTGACCTGAAGATCTTTATTTGAATCAAAGAAATGGAACTTATATCTAAGCAGCAGTACACTTTCCTCCCAAATTGCTAAAAAATATTTATTATTTTTGTGGTTTTAGCATTAGAAACATTTATATTTTATTTAGCACTTAAAAAAAAGAGAAGTTAAATCAGTTTATACATAAAAGTCCTTTGTTAAATTGGAATAGATAATAAGTTATATGTCTGCTTTTGGTTTTAATTCTGTCTCCATAATTATGACTATTAAAAACCTGTAGCCTATAGGATTACTTTTAACTCATAAAGCATTTACAATTAAAATAAGCATGTAAATTTGAAATTAGGAATTAAATATAAACATTAGTTAGCATTTCTCCTTAGGCATTTAATACTACTTCATCCTTTAACTCCTTGCAATCATGGTGATGAAGGATGTACATTTTAAAATGATGATCAGACATGTCAGGTGCATAGAGACTGTTTAAAATTGTAAACACAGAATTAGAATTTCCATTAATATCTGGTTATCACTTGCCCAAGTTTGTCATTTCCAAGTTAGTCTCATATAATATAAATGTGTTGTATCCTCCTATTTTTTTTTCTTTTAAATAATGTAGTTATTTAATTCTTCTAATTTTATTTTCCCTACCTGCACACTACCCAGTAGGTCGATTGGGAAGCCAACTGCTCAGTAGGTTTGGGCTGTCTTGGAATTTCCAAGGTAGATGAGCTGTTTGCTGTAAACTTTTAAAAGATTTTCTTCTCTTCAGGCAACATAGTAAGAATGTTTCCTGCTGAAACATTAATAAGTCAGTAAAGAAAACCAAAGTAGGACACTTCTGTTCTAATTGATTTGTTTTGTCCTAGTGGCAGAAAAACTAACTCTGCATTATGGTCTTAGTAAGATGAATACCAAAGAAGGAAGCCTTTAATTTTGGCTCTATTTAATAGACGAGCCCAGGAATAAATGTTAGCCAGCTACAACACTAAATCTTTATGGGAGGAAGGAAAGCTTGTTAAGCTATAAGCTATTTGGTAAAAATGAACTGTAGAAATGAATTGTTGATAGTTATTTGTTAGAGTCTTTTTTTTTTTTTTGGTAATGATGTTTTGCAATCATCTGCCTGGCAGAGAAGAAAATTACTCTGTAAGGAACAAGGGAAACCTCATGTCCTATTGATTACTGCCCTATACCTTGTATTTTCACCTGTTTTCTCACTCTGTTTCTGTAGCACACGCATCAAATAAGAGACAACATGATTAATTCAGAGTTTTATACATGCTGGCCAGCAAATATTAGTGTGCAGTTTGTCTGGCTTACTGCTTCAAATCAGAGCACTGATTTGAGTCTTCCTTATCTTCCTGGGACAAATTGTCATAATCACTGGAGCCAATTCACCAGTTGCTCCAAGGGAGGTCAGGAGGAGTCAGCTAGTCAGCTAAAGCATACGGCTCACAGACACCACAATTGCCCACAGCTCGTGTCCTGCGGAAGCCAGGTTCTGCTAGGAGTCACAGGAGATAACTAAAATTTGTCCATGGTGTTGGGCCCTGCTTTAATTCACTGTATTAGGTTGCCTGACCTATTTGCTATAGAGTATTTGATTGTAATTATAATGCAGGGATTGTAGTCTTCATTTATCACTTAAACTAGATTTCTTCCACCTCCTTTGTCTTTCTGCTGTCTGATCCTGTTCAGATATTAAGCTCTGCACGTGGGTGTGTATGGTGTTATGTGAGCACGAGAAGAGATGCTTTCTTTTTAGTGGAATTAAAATGTGAAGATTAAAATTCAGCAGTTTTATTTTTCCTTATCTTTTCATAAAGACTTTCATTAATCCTACCATAATATCTCCCGAAGGTGACCGGAGGAATACGCACTTTGATTAATGTTTGTTTAATGCAGGATTATCTATATTATTCATGTGTTTTATTCACATTAAAACTGTGCCTATTAGCTCATTTTCATGTTGAGTAATCAAATGTAGTTGAACGAGGGAGGTGAGCATCAGTTGACTAAGTGACTTTTTAAGTGTAGTGAAGGGCAGAACAAATACAATGTGGAGTGCACTGTGTCTTTTCCACCATTCTTCTGAGTTGCAGCAGTGTAGTAAACACCTTTTTTTTTTTCACTGGAAAGCTTTGATATTATTTAGAAGTCTTCCTAATGCCTACATTTAGATTGCAGTTGTCTTGTACCACTTCTGGCCAAATTACCAAGCATCTTTGCCTTATGAATGAGGGTAGATAAAACATTTCAGTCCATTTCAAGGGTTTTTGTGGAGAAATAATTACTATTTATCAAATGTAAATCTCCAGACTGAAATGTTTTATGCATTTCAGCATTTTTTTCTTCTATAAAATACAGACAATACTGTAGCCACATAGCAGAGATTATATAAGAATGCTGTTTGTAAGGAGGGGAAAAAAAAAAAAGTAAGCATTTGAGACAATGTTTAAAATATTAGAGACAAAGTAAGAAATGCCATATAAAGTAGCATTGGTCTGCCTTTAAGAAGGAGTGCATTATAATTCTGCATCTTGTCTTGCAGGTACATCATCCCAGCTTTACAGAGATCTGATGCTGGCTTTTATCAGTGTGTTGTACGGAACAGGATGGGTGCATTGCTGCAAAGAAGATCTGAAGTTCAAGTGGCATGTATGTCTGAATGGAAGTTACTCAACATTTCATTAGCTAGCTGATTCTTTTTATGGGTAAAAAAACCCCCACAACATAACAATAACATTTGGCAGTCTCAGAAGTTGTTAGGTATCGTAATTAATAGATTTTAATATAATTGCATCACAGGAAGTTTCACACCTACTCTAGTTGTCTTGAGGGAAGCAGTTCAAATCAGTGCAACCTTAAGTCTTCTAAGCAAGCTTTAAGCTGTTCAAAGCCATCAAAGAGATCATTTAGAGATAGCTGTAGCATGAGGCAACTATTACACCTTTCATTGAATATGCAGGGATTAAGAAAAACCTTGTAGCACGAACCAATAAAAACAATTTAACCCCCCCCAAAAATCCACCTGAGGACAGTAGAGGATATGTGAAAGAAAACTGTGTAGTGGAGATAGCTCCATGAAGATTTCAGATCATAATCCTTGTGATACAAAACAAGCAGTGGTTTCACAATGAGAACCTTGCTGACCTTCAGAGTCTGTTCTCAACACCTTTCTGAACCAATGCATCCATGACCTATACCACTTTAACCCAGACTAAGCAGAATGTTTGAGCTGACCTCTGATTTGGTATCTGACTTCCATGTGGAAACCTTAAGTTGATTCTCTCAGGAGTTAGTGCTAGTTAACATGACCTAAGAAATTATTTCATACTTCCATTTTAATTTTTAATTTTTTTTCCATTATAGTTGTTTAGAAAATGTAAATTCAAATAACTTGTTCAAAACTAATCATAAACTTAATCCTTTTACAAAGTAAAAAAAACCCAAAACAACAAAACTTTTAAAAGTTTTAAAACCCCCAGGTTTATATACTGTTTGTAAGTAATTTGATACATAGGTCAAATTTCTCTTCCACAGGGTCAGTAACTGAAAATTCACTACTAGTAAATGTCACTTGATAAGTGGAATTTAAATAAATTGAATGATTTATTGGAAACTCAATTCCAAGGAAGTGATCCATGCTAATCACTGGTGTGAGGGCTATTACCTGGCATTTCCTGTGTTTTAAAATAAAAACATTTGCAAGAGATACTGTTTAAGTTTTGGTATCATGCTTAGCAGTTTACTGTATTGCAGTAAGCCATGTCACTGGATCTGTAGTGTCAGTAATATCAGTAATTTGATGTTTGATCTGTCAGTGGTATTGTCTCAGAGGTGCTGGGAGCTAATGTAAAAATCAACAGCTACTGAAATCGGGTTTTCCTTCCCTGCCTTCTGCCAACCTTTCTGCCCGTGTTGTGTACAACTCCTAGTGACCTTGTGCTCACTCTGATGTGTATCAGACCCTGGCAAGTACTTGCCTGAATATTCTTCTTCTGTTTAGTGAATTGTATCAGGTCTCAGAGGATCTAGTGAAAGCTAGTGAGCATAACTGTGAGTGGGGTGAGTGACCTCCAACAAGGTTAGAAGGGAAAGATGGAGCAGGGGAACATGAAGGTAAGATGCTTCTTGCTCTGCAGCAGTAAGTCATCACATTAGCCTGAATGCCTCTGGAGTTGCATCTACAGGTGTGGTTGCAGGGGAAAAAAGGTTTTGGTAGAAGTACCAGAGAAAAATGTACCCATTTTCTCCTCCATCCCACTAATCGTTCCCACTCTTGTGTTGCAGTGTAGAACACTTTCCCTTTAGGCTCAGCGTGAAAACTTGCTTGTGTGGCTGTGGACTAGGAGACTTCTCCAAAATATTTAAAAAGTAACAATTATTTTGTAAGGTTTGTTAAAATAGCTCTCTCCTCTCCATCCAATTCCCTGTGCAGCTGTACTGGCACAGCTCAGGGAGCAATTCTTGAGGTAGTACTTGTGGGAATGACAGCGAGAAGGAGAGAGAGGAAGACTTTACCTTGCTATTGATGCTAAAGAATGTTTGCTGAAAATGCATCTTTATTCCCCTCTGAATGAGGGAAAGATTTGCAGTGAAGTATTTTGTTTCTTCAGGCTTTTTTTTGGGGTGTGTGTGTGTGTTTGGTTGTTTTTGAGAGACAGAAGTATAATTGTTTACTTTGATTTTATTTTTCTCCCATTTAAATTGTAGTTCTGCATTGCTGAACAAGGCTAAAAAGCCATCTCATGAGACACCTCTGTCTAAGCAATCTATTTATTGAGTTATTTATTTTCACTGATGAGGACACTGAGAGAAAACAAAGCAGATCATACATAACTTGGGAGACTTTTGGTCTTGAACCTACAGTGATGTATATGTATATGACATCTATGGCTTCTCTAGTGAAACTTGTCAAACCTGTACTTTATTCCTGAGGATTAAAATACCCTATAAGTTTTAATTATTCCATTTCCTCTCTGCCCGGGGTAAATAGTGCTACTATATGATTGTTTTCTCTATTTTAATGGTTTTGTTCTCAGCTGATTGATTTGTGTGATTCTAATGAAGTGCCTGATACTTCCCATATCTTACTTCTTGATTATTCTTGAAAGGATACCAGAAAGCAAGGGATTACTAAAGTCATCCAGTCATCAAAAGACACCTGGTCTAGTTGAGGATGCCCCTGCTTACTGCAGAAGGGGTTGGACTAGATGACCTTTAGAGGTCCCTTCCAACCCAGACCCTTCTACAATGCTATAATTTTACAATTCTGTGATTCTGTGATTCTATGGTACCAACACCTGTATATTAGATGTTTAACTCAGAAGAGAGCAGAGAAAATGAACTATTTTTGCCACTGAACAGAGAGTACTCCTCAAATACACTTCCACTCAAGGTTTCTAGTGAAAAATTGAATGGCACAATGATAATGTGCACCGAGAAAGATCTGAGGTATTTTCCATCTCCTAGAGCTCGGAGGAGGCAGGGAACTTGTTAAATAATTAAAAAAATGTTCTCAACACATGCTAGCATATTACTTAGCTGAATGGGAACAGACATTTGTGAGAAAACTGCTGAGTAAATCTTAATTACAGAATGGGCTTAAAAACTCTTGGATTGTGAAGACTAAAATAATCATATGACAGTGAAGTTAATTAGATCTACCTACGCAGTTTGAAACTTCTTTTCAAGTACATGATCTGATTACAATTGTAAGAAATATGGAGCAACAGAGGAAGTACAATGCTGATTATGTCTGAATAAATAACTTGAAAATCACAAAGATGATTAAAGCTTCTTTAATATACCATGTGCTTTTAATTTCTGCTCTTGTTCTGTCTCTTCACATCTTCTGCCATCCCCAGACCTGATAGTAGTATTCTGTGTTTCAGTGTCTTCTGCATCCCTGCCTGCAGCAGAGAACTTTTAAAGAATGCTATGGTCGTTAAAAAGGGAATTCAGTGGCAGAAACCAGAACAGCTCTGTGCATGTGTCATTGTCTTGGATTAAAACAAATTAAAATGCATAGGGGTTCTTTGGAGGGTCACTAAGTAGTAACCTATACTGCTGTTTATTTTAATGGGTAGGAATGTAATACAAAAAGCAAAGGAATCATAGAATCATTTAGGTTGGAAAAGACCTTTAGGGTCATGAAGTACAATCATTAACCCAGGTCACCGCTAAACCATGTCCCTCAACACCACATATACAGGGCTTTTAGATCTCTCTAGGGATGGAGACTGCACCACTTCACTGGGCAGTTTGTTTCAGGGCTTGACAACCCCTTCAAGGAAGAATTTGATCCTAATGACCAGCCTAACCCTCCCCTGGTGTAATTGGAAGCTGTTTCCTCTTGTCCTATTGCTTTTTCCTTGGGAGGACAGACTGCCTCTCACCTGGCTCCAGTCTTTTAGGGAGTTGCAGAGAGCAATAAGATGTCCCCTCAGCTTCCTTTTCACCAGACTTCATCCCAGTTCCTTCAGTCACTCCTCATAAGACTTATTCTCTGGACCCTTCACCACCTTCATTGCCCTTCTTAGGCCTGCTCCAATACCTCAGTGTCCTTGTAATTAGGGGCCCAGAACTGAACCTGGTATTTGAGATGTGGCCTCATGGATGTGTAGTATAGGTTTGTGATCGCTTTCCTTCTCCTGCTGGTGACGCTGTGGCTGATACAGGCCAGGATGTTGTTGGCCTTCAACAAGAAGTGCAAGAAGAAAACATTTGCTGAATCTTTAGAGGGACTACAAAGATATGTGAACTTGTCTACGAAATCTGAAGGGAGGTTGTAGCCAGGTGGGGGTTGGTTTCTCTCCCTGGCAACCAGTGACAGCAGGAGAGGACAAAATCTTAAACAGTGCCAGGGGAGGTTTAGACTGGATATTAGGAAAAAATTCTTCACAGAAAGAGTGATTGGCATTGGAATGGGCTGTCCAGGGAAGTGGTGGAGTCACCATCCCTGGAAGTGTTTAAAAAAAGACTGGATGTGGCACTTAGTACCATGGTTTAGCTGATTAGATGTTGTTAGGTAATAGGTTGGATTTGATGATCTCAAAGATCTTTTCCAACGTAGTTAATTCTGTGATTCTGTGAAATAAAACCTTCAGAGACAGAGGTTCTGCAATTGTGGTTTTCTTCCTTCTGTTAAAGTTTTTGCTAAAGCTGCTCTCTAATACTGCTGATGCCTTTGTAAATGTCAAAGATATAGATGCATTATTTAAATCATAGTGTAGTGCCAGAAGAACTAATAGCTACCAACAAAACTCCAGCCCTGTCATTTTGATAGCCATTTGGGTCTAGTGGTTTATTTGTGCAGATATGACTGTCCATTGGTTTGATTCCAAGGGATACAGCTGCTCATCTATCTGAGTAGCTACGGATAAAAGGATTAAAAAACAATAGATGACCAAAACATTGATAAAATGGTATAAACCATTTGCATTCCTTTGCATGGCACAGGACTGTTGTGGGTTTTTTTTTTTTGTTTGTTTGTTTCAATTATGCCAAAATTGATTTTAAAAAACCCACAACAGAAAATCTCCATTGAAATGTCACTGTCAGGTAAAGTCACTTGCAGAAGAAGGCTAAGGTTGTGTGGTACCACTGCCTGCTGCACTAGGTTTGCCTTATGTCCATCCAAAACTCTGTTCATCAGAACTCTCTGGATCTATAGTGTCTCTGTGACTAATTACAGCAGTGCCAAAGACTATTGTAAAACACGGTTATTTCTCCGTTCACTGAAAAGAAGTAGGAAGTGGGACAAGAAATTCCAAGGCTCTTACTGAATTTTTTTTTCTTTTTTTTTTTCTGCAGACATGGGAAACTTCATGGACACAAACCAGAGGAAAACAGTGACAGAAGGAGAAGCTGCAGTTCTGAACTTCCTACAGATAGTCAGCTACCCAAGACCACAAGTGACATGGTTTAGAGACGGGCACAAGATTATACCAAGTGGCAGAATGTAAGTCAATTTAAAGCTCGAAATACACACACCCTAAAATATGATTAATTACATTTGATAACGCAACTTACATTTTAAGTACGCTAATTAAGGTTTAAAGAGAATAAAGTAGCCTTGTTCATACTAAGTTTGAGATAAATGACTATTTTAAGGCTGTCTGTGAACTTCCTAAGCAGTTTGACAAAATAATTCATGTGGTTTTAATGGTGCTGGTGCAGCATAAGGGACGAGATGTGCGGAGTGTCTGCGCTGCCTTCACGCTATTCATTTTCATGATACACTGTGGAAAAGTAAATGCTCATCTCTCAATTATGTTTACTTGAGTGGACAAACCTAATAAATACTGAGATTTTTCTTTTTCTTTTTTTTTTTTTTTTAAATATGTTGGAGTTATGCTTAATACTGTTTTCCTCATAAAATTCTAAATACTGCTTATTTGTAACTTATCTCTTTAGCCTAAAATGACAGTTCTAGTTCTTTTTGACTAATCAGCAGCTCACCCACTAATGGCATGGTACTTGCACTTAGATTAGTTATTATCTCCAGGCATGCTCATTTATATATTCCTGAAACAGTTATGAAGCCATCCTGTGTTTTTACCTGCACAGTCTTCTTTAGAGGTTGAAGGGGTTAGCTGTAACATTTTCAAATGTAGATTTTTTTTTTTTTTAAACTTTCCTAATTCATGAGTAAGCTGTTGAAATGCCAAGAATTTTGGTGATTAATTGTGTATTATATTTTCACGAACATATATGTTCAAAGGGATAGAAGTGCTAGCAACTGGTGGTAATGGGATAATGTTAAGTTCTACAATGGGGTGATGAGTCTATAGAGTTCAGGTCAGAAAGATTAAACTCTTTGGTTTTCATTTTTAAAATCTGTACTGTATACAGTTTACTGCTGATTATGTGCACTTTTTAAACCTGAAAGTTAGTGTTCCGGGCTGTTAAAATTAGTATTGCAGGGATGTGAAGAAACTCTGTAATAATTTATGAATAATTTAATAGTAATTTGATGGGAAACAGCTGGAAGATGAAACAATGAGTTGCTGGGCAATCTCTTGAAGAGAGATAAGTGACAAATCCTGAGTTATTAACCACTAAGAATCTACTTCCTCCACTCCTACGACATTACAAAAAAAAATTTGTCAGTGCTAAGAATACACAAATGAAAAGTTTGCAGGTGGTGAAAAATCCTTGTTATCCAGGTATCAGTTTCCTGGGATCTATTACATGGAGAAGAGAAGAGAGCAGCCTAGGCAAGCACACAGTGTCTGAAAAATAAGATTTGTCTTGAGTTCTTTTACAGCTGGGGAAAATTGCAAGGAGAGGTATAACTGATGTTATTCATTAATATATAATCCTAATTTTCATGTGCTTTACTGCTACCCTGTAGGGCCTGGGTAGAATCACTTGAAATTCCTAGCACTGTAGTAATGTGTACAAATGGGAAAAGTGTGAAACTCAGCTCTGTAGCAGGGGTGAAATATACCTGAAGATTTCCACATATATTTTATTTCCCTGGTCAAAAATTTTGTCTGAAAGGATTTTGAGGACATTTGTCTGGCCTCTGTAGGAGTTTCTGAATACTTTTGCAGTAAAAGTACAGAGGCTGAAAGTGTGAACCTCCTTGCAAGCTTGATATATGTCGTATAGAAAGTCTGATAAGTTGAGGAAGTGACAGATTTGTGGCACACATACCAATCATCGGTGCACTCTATGTACAGTATGTCTGCTGCTCCCTCAAAGTATTGGGAAAAACATATAGCATCCACTCACATATTGCTGCCTGTGAAATTCTGGAAGTAAATATGGCAGCCTTGTAACCACAGGGAGCCTGAGATGTGGAGGGGATGCATATAAACCCGTGAGAAATGTAAAAGCAGATATGGAAGCTCTGATTCTTATCCATGGAGCAAGTTCTGCATTTAACATTTGCTTCTCTAGGCAAAAGTGCATCACTTTAACTGATCAGTTTAGCAGGTGATCCAGTTAGACCGATGCATCAGTCTAGCTGGATCACCTGCTAAACTGATCAGTTAAATTGATACCACCACCTTGTATGAATGCTCTTTAAAGTGATTAAAAGTACCTTATATTGTTAAATCAATATAAAGCTTTTTAAATCTTCTTAAACAAGCTTAAAATGATTTGGCCAGATCAATCAGCTGGTCTGTCATCTCTAATGATGGCTGAGAGTGACATTGCTGCTGTGTCTGCAGACTGGGGAAGGGAGCAATGCAAAAAAATGAGGACATTCACTCCAACAGCTGGCTAAGTTATCTCTTACTCATGCAAAAGCCTTAACACATACACACGTGCTTAAGACTGCACCATCTTTATAATGCTGATCCTGATTTACACAGAGCTACTGTCGCCAGGAGAATGAATTCACTTCAGTGATGTGGAAACAGAGAGTGTGCATAGTTGTCTCATGTGAGAAATATGAAAGATCAAAACAGGTCCTTTGTCTTTCTCATACTGGGGATGCCAAAGCTGGATGGAGTACTCCAGATGGAGTCTCTCCAGAGCAGATATTCATGAATTCTGATGATCAGGGCTTAAAAAACTTTGCTTTGCTTTTTCTGCTACTGGTCATTAGTCTGAAAAATACCAATTCTTTGGGAAAAAAAAAAACTAAAAATTCCTTGTATAGCTTAGGGTTCACTTTTTTCTTTTCACTCAGAATAGTAATCCTCCTACATGTGTGTGCATGTTTGTGATATTTTGGGGGAGAATCTTTTCTTCCCCACTTCAAGAAGGACATGGAACTGCTTGAGAGTGTCCAGCGCAGAGCCACAAGGATGATTAAGGTAATGGAACATCTCTCTTATGAGGACAAACAGGAAGCTGGGGCTCTGCTAGTTGGAGAAGAGGAGACTGACAGGTGACCTCATCAGTGTTTATTAATATGTGCAGGGTGAGTGCCAGGAGGCTGGAACCAGGATCTGCTCGGTAATGCCTGATGACAGGACAGGGGCCAATGAGTGGAAGCTGAGGCACAGGAAGTTTCATTTAAACATGAGGAGGAATTTTTTCCCTGTGAGAGTGACAGAACACCAGCACAGGATGCCCAGGGGGGTTGTGGACTCTTCCTCTCTGGAGATATCCAAAACCTGCCTGGATGCATTCCTTTGTGGTCTGGTCTAGGCAATCCTGCTCTGGCAGTGGGGTTGGACTGGATGAACTTTCAAGGTTCCGTCCAGCCCCTGACATTCTATGATTCTATTCTTTTAAAAATGTATATTCAGTTTAACTTAATTTAACTGGAAGTGTAACTTGTAGTGTAATTTTGCAGTAAACAGCTAGGTATTAATTCTCATTTTAGTGGTCTTTATGCCATAAAATTTTGTTAAAATTCTCTAGATTAAAAAAAACCAAAACCAAGAATGGCATGAGAAGTTCCTCCTAAATGAGTGGGCATGTAAAGTCAACAAATCCCTGTATGACTTATGAATGTGAAGCAAATGGCCTGCACATACTCATGGGCTTGTTATAGTTTACGACTTAAGGCAACTCAATGAATCTGCAGCTGAGGTAGTGCATCATGATAGTATGTATTTAAAAATTTAAGTCCTAACATTTTCTACCCCCCAACTTGGTGCAGTGTGAATGTGTGTTAATTTGGGTTTTAGTGCATTATCTGTCATCAAAGCCTCAGCTTGATTATTTTTAGGGGTGTTTCTAGATCATCAGAATGAAGCTGTGTATCACATGATCACAGAATGTTAGGGGTTGGAAGGCACCTTGAAAGTTCATCCAGTACAACCCCTTGCCAGATCAGGATCACCTAGAGTACCAGACCTGAACACAGGCAGGTTTAGATTGTCTCCAGAGAAAAAGACTCCACAGCCTCTCTGGGGAGCCTGTTCCAGTGCTCTGTCACCCTCACAGTGAAAAAGTTTTTCCTTTTGTTCACGTGAAAACTCCTGTGCTCCAGCTTGCATCCATTGCCCCTTGTCCTATTACTGCGCGTCACTGAGCAGAGCCTGGCTCCATCCTCCTGACTTGCCCTTCTGATATTTATAAACATTGATGAGGTCACCTCTCAGTCTCCTCTCCTCCAAGCTAAAGAGACCCAGTTGCCTCAATCTTTCCTCATAAGGGAGAAGTTCCACTCCATTATTTTTGTGGCTCTGCACTGGACTCTGAAGCAGTTCCCTGAGGCCCTTTTTGAACTGAGAGGCCCAGGACTGGACACAATATTCCAGCTATGGCCTCACCAGGGCTGAGCAGAGGAGAAGGAGAACCTCTCTTGACCTTTTAACGCCTTCTAATAGACCCCAGGATACCACTGGCCCTCTTGGCATCAATGGCATATCGCTGGCATATCGCTAGAAAATGATGAAATGGTGAACCAGAGAGACCAAAAGATCAACAGCAAAAGACAAAGACAGGAATTGGGGTTTGGGATGTTTTTTATTATTATCTCACAGGAAAACTACTCAAGTTTTAGAAAGACTTCATGTTACACCTAGACAGATGAATGTCTTCCAAATACACAAGCAGACCAATGTGAAATTACAACTGCACTGCTATCCAGGGGCTTGACTGATGGGATGATTTCACCTGTTTAGCCTCACGTCTTACAGAAAACAATGGCTTCTCTAAAGGTAACAGCATCAAAAGAAATTGCTACTCTGACATGTCAAGCCTTCAGCTTGCCTTGCCTGAGTGTACTTCATCAAACGTAAAAGCAGAGCACATTTAACTTTCTTTACACAAGGAGTGTATAGTACCTCGGAGAGGCAAAAAGGACAGTAGCACCATCAAGGTCTACAATTGCCTTTCAGTTGTGATATTGAAGAATTAAATTCTCAGTACTCTTGGAGGATTTTTTTTTTTTAACCTTTTTCTGAGTGAAGGACTCTTTACTGGAAAGATTTATGCTAACCATCAATTCATTTATTATAGTTGGTTTTTTTTTTTAAGAAGAAAACTTCTACATTATTACTGTCTTCTTAACTTTCTTACAGTGAAGATATTCCCCCCTCTCCCACCAGTGAGCTGCAGCTAGATGAATGTTATGTCTTTTGTTAGTGGAATTATGTCTGACATAAAATAGGAAAGTTAATTTTTGGCGTATGAAGTCATATCCGGAATGTCCCTTGCAGCTGGGAGGACATTTTGCCATTTAGTTAACTGTTAATGAACCAAGACACTTCACAAATGCATTTCATCCCACTAGGGAGGGAAGATGAATTGCCTTGCCTTTAGTTATACATGAGTTTAGTATCTATTTTTGCAGTAAGAACAATTCATTATGCATTTGAATGTGTGTGGTCATTACCAACTCTTATAGGTAATGAATGTGCTGACATATTGTGGAATGAAAATATGTTAAGCACAAACAACTGTCAAATGCCACTTGCTGTGCTTTTGAACACTCATAATACCTTGCAAACAAGCAAAGCTGGTCCAAATTCACTAGCCATTTTTAAAAGTAAATTTGTAAATATATGAATTACAGTCTCAAAAAAAAAAACAAAACCAACCAACTGGTGTAGCTAAATAGGCTTTAAAAGATGAGGAAAAAAGATATCTAGGAATAATGCAGCAGATTTTGGTTTGATATTAGCATTAGATGAGGTTTTGCCTTGACGATAGCAGCTCACTTAATGTGCCACACATATTTTTCACTTTAAAACAAACACCACTTCATTTTCAGAGGAGGAGTTGTGGTGCCAGCAATGCATTTCTCTACAAATACTGGCCTGTCATACAACTTCTGTTAGTTGCACATAATTACTTTTCACATACACTGGATAATACTTTAATTAAAAATGTGATGATTAGCATTAGTGAATAATAAATTCAGAGACTGTCAACTCTGCAGTGTATTAACTGAGCAATGCTTTAAAAACTCCACCGTTTGCAGGTCTTTTAAGTCTGCTAACATTATGGAGTGACACCTCTCAGTGGTAAGAGATGCTACAGAAACCCTGTAAGCTGTTTTTGTCTGTCCACAATATAAACCCTATAGCAGTCTCGTAGTACCTAAAGGGGACTTATGGGAAAGGCGGAGTGGGACATTTTACAAGGATGTGGAGTGATAGGATAAGAGGGGAATGGCTTAAATGCAAAGAGGGTAGATTTAGATTAGACGTTGGAAAGAAGTTGTTCATGTTGAGGATGGTGAGGCACTGGAGCAGGTTGTGGATGCCTTACTCCTGGAAGTGTTCAAGGCCAGGCTGAATGGGGGTTTGAGCTGGAGAAAGGTGTGCCTGCTCCTGTCAGGAGATTTGAGTTAGTTGATATTTCAGGTTCCTTCCAACCCCAGCCATTCTGTGATGAATTTCCAAGTCAATACTTGAAGAATATTTTGTAGAATTAAACGATTTCCTTAAACTGAAATTCATTAGTACCCTGGTATTCATTTATTTGACCAGATTTCTGCATTGAGTAATTTCCATTTGAAGGCACAGGCAGCACTAGGAATCATCTTACATCAAATTTTACTGTTATCCCCAAGGCTCATAAGCATATGAAAGACTGTAGGGAAATCTCCCATCATCTCTTCAACTACTCAGTTTGAGTCGTCCTGGATGCTGTCAGTGGACTGTTTTGAGCTTTATTGTCTACTGTGTTCAATAGAGGAAAACATTAACACCTCAGGGTAAGCAAATCCCAGGATTATTTTCTAAAGCTGTTTGACTTGTTTAAATTCAACCTCACTGTTTTTCTCGCTGCTCATAATTTGTTTGCCACAGGTTTTAAGCATGCGGTTCAAAAATTAATTTATTCAGACTGGTTAACTTTTAGGGTGAAATCTCATGTGTTGGTTAGATGAAGGGAGGAGAGAAATGAGTCATATTTGGGGACCGTGGGTTTGCAGAATGCAGGGTGTGTAGGAGCAGCACAGCCCATCAAAGGCAGGAAGAAGGACAGTAGAAAAAAAAAACCAAACATTGCTGCAAAGAACATGCCTTTTAGCAAGGCTCATTTGGAAGTGGATTCTTCCCAGGAGAGACACTCTAGCTGATGAGATGCGTGGCACATTTTGGGATTTGACCAATATGTTTCATTACAAATTTGGACTACAAACCACAGAGGGTTTTAAAATATATATTTTTTTCATAAGCCAGGGGAAGTTGCTGCCATTATGCTAGCACTGAAAAAAAAATCCTTTTTTTTTTGCTAGAAAAGAGAGTGGATGCTCGAAACTAATATTGTGTTTTAATGGGCTTCAGCTGCTCACAGAATCCTTCAGCGCAATCTTCAACAGCTGTAAATTTCAATAAAACTCTAAAGATCATTGTCTGAGGAGAAAATCTGACTGCTGGATATTATTTTTCCTCAGAAGATCACATTGAGAGAAAAAGAGTGATTTTATGTGCCACTACATTTATTAATCATACATTTGGATTTTGTAAAACAAAGAGAATGGAAGTGTCACCAGAAGGAAACCTTTTTTGCTCTAAGTATGATTTAGTTATCACAGCTTGCAGTAGAAATTGATTTATGAGTTTGTTGCTTTCTGGGGACACATGTACTTTGAGAGAGGAAATATGGACTATGAAAGAAGTGTTTATAGCATTAGTCTTTGAAAATTAACTATAGACTACATTTGAAAAATCATAGCCAAATTAAAGGTGGGTAGATATGAAGACTCATTTTGCTTGTACTGTGAGGTTCACTTCTCGCATCTGTTGCATTTCCTAACCAGAACTAATTATGATATTAGGGACAAATCATGAATATAATCCTTTAACAGCTAATGTGCTTTTATGGAAAAAAAAAAATTCTGTCTGTCTTTGAATTACTTTGTCTACAATATTTTAATATGCAGCCACTATAAGACTGTTTAACAGGTTTGCAGTCACTCTTAAAAGCAAATATGAAAAAGGGAGCTATTACTTTATGCTTAGAGAGTGTCAATTGTTCACAAATCCCTGGGAACAATTTATCTGTTGTGACCCCTCACATATCTCTATTTTTATGGAAATAGATGCAAAATGCTTGTGACTTATCAAATATAGCAGAAGGTGATGTCTTATGTTTACCAATTAACTTTTATTAATCAAAGCTGACTGAAGTAAAATATATCTGTCAGTACTTCTGGCTGTATACTACAAAGGATTGTTAATCCTCCTATGCAGAAATGGACAAATGCTTTCTCCTCATGATTCTAGTGGATTGGTATATGATGTGCAGAGGTGTTAGGAAATACAAGCTTGTGATTTTATAATACTGATTTATGTAGAATAATTTTAAAAGCCTGTGGCTTGGGCAGGTTTCCTTTCATATTGAAAACTGCTGTGTGATTCAAGAAGACAAAAACCCAACTATCAACGAAAGAACTTTGCACTCTGGGGATGTATTGTGGCTTTTGTGGTTGATTTGCTTCAAGTCTACTTTGTTGACAGTGTTCAACTTGAGTTTAGAGAATTTGGTACATGGAAGCAAATGTGAAGCAGACCTTACATTAATTAATGCTGCAGAGAAAGGAAGAAGCTGGCAGCCTGCCGATGGCTTATCTCTGATCCTTAGTTGTGAGTGGAATCTTTAGCTGTTTTATGTTTGGCCTTCACCTAACAGATTCCAAGTGAATTTAAATAAATTGTAAATGCCCTGACTGAGGTTTCATGGGTCTATCTGAGCTGTGTGAGAGAGCTGATTTTTGGCTCTGGTGAAGCTTTTTAAAGGCATCTTGCAATCAGAAGTGAGAAAAAAACAGTCAAACTCTGCCAATATTCCTACGAAATCTATTTGTCTGTTGCATGTTAGCACTACCTTTTAGTTCTTAATATATGCCTTTGTCTATTTTTGTATATTACACCAATCTGTTGTTTTGCATGTCAGGACCAGTTCTAGACATAGACAAAGCATCTGTTTGTTGGGGTGATCACAGTCATCACTTGCTCAGCTTTATCCTCTTTGCTTTTCCCTCTAACCTCCCTTCACTAGAGTGAGGAAAGAGTGGAACAGATCAGCTTAGTATTCATCATAGAAGTAGCAAGGAGAAAGGGGAAGAAAGGGATATGGGAGGAAGTCTATGCCACTACTCCCCTTCCACCTGGCTGAACAAAATGAATAAAACCATGACTGGGTCAAGACAGATGTAGATCTGAAGTCTACAGATACTAGGAGAGAGATGGATTGTGGTGTTTAACCCTGATGGAGGAAAGAAAAGCTGGAGAGAGAAACTTAGAGGATGACGTTACCTGGGGAAATTGTTGCAAATCATAGGTGGAGTGGGTAGATAAGCAGTTGAGATGACTGTGATCTGTCACTGGTGATCTTCAGCTTTCACTCACACAGCAGAGGGAGTGCCAGTGTTCTGAGAGTGTGGCCCATGCTCATCTTACTGTGAAGCCTCATAGTGACAAAAGACAGCCTCTCAAAAAGACCAGAGAACCCCCCATGACTATGCCGTCAGCTGCCTCATTCTTCTGTAGTTTCTTTCTCAAAATATTCCTGACTCAATCCAAACTCCAACTGAAACCCCCATATTGCCACCTTCCCCCAGATATGTGTCCCCTCTGGACCTACTCCCCTGGTCACTGCGAAACTGAACATTGCCAAGATTTTTATTTTTACATTTTTGTAGTGGCTTATTTATTGGATTGGAACCTAACATGTAATTGACAAATAAACTCATAGCTCAAAAAGCAGGAGAAGAAATATCCAGCGTTTTCTGCTTGTATGTGCCTTTCTTCTTGAATTCTCAAAATAGAGGTATAAAGGAGACCTTATTTAGGAAAAGCACTTCAAATCATTGGAGCTACAGCAACATTTTCTGTATTTTTCTCCAGAACCTCAAAGGCTATTCACTCTTTCAAATGGGGTTTTGCTAGCTTTTGCCCACTGATTTTTTTTTTCTTCAAGAAACCACATTTACTGTTGTCATTCAGCAACCGGTACCATTTGCAAGAATTTTAACAAGTCTCTTGCAGTCTGCCAGCTGCCATGTGTTCTTTTCCTACTCCCGGCATAATACCCCTTCACTGGAAAGAGAGTGCAATACTTTCATAATAATCACTAGTTCAAATCACTGATTATTTTAAAACATCAAATCTCATTTTTGGCAATCCATCATCTGTTTCCATGGGAACTGAAAACGGCCTGAGCAGCACCGAGAAACAGAGTTTATTGGGATACTTATAAATTTCAATAGCTGTTGTTAGACAGCTGCATTTTCTGTTTATCCAACAGATATTGCAGCAACAACCTGATAATACACTTTCAAAATTCTATGTACATTTAGTTTTAATTTATTTAGATTTTTTTATTCATGTTTTTTTCACAGCTTAGCAGAAATGTTATGATCAAGGAAAGAGAAAATGTCAATAATCTCCAGCATATGCAGTCAATATTGGGTGTTTCCACCAAATGCCCTTATTCTTCTCTTAACTAGGACTCTGATTTTTAAAAAAATCCTGCCTTGAGGGTGCAAAAGATAGGTGGAGGCTCCTGCTTTTAAGGGTACCACATACAGCTTTATCCCTCGGTATTCTTATCCTGGAATCCTGCTCTCCAAAGTCTTATTTCCTCCATAACTTTTGCCTCAGAACAATGATTTACTGAAGTCTGCAGCTCTTCTCCTGAGCTCAAATACTCCTAATTCTTATTTTTTTCAGAGCTCCATGAAACTTTTCTGTCTCCTAACTATTTCTGGTTTTAGGTTGTTCCCAGCTCAGATATAGCTTCTTCTTCTCACCTCTCCACAACAATACCTTGTTGTATTTCCATTAATACCTCCCATTGAAGTGGTTGCCTTATGTACCCCAAACATGCCTAAATCTTTTATCACTGTTTCTCTACCCTCCCTATCATCTCCTAACTCAGGGGTCCAGCACTTGCTGCTCAGTTCCTGCTGCATCTTCCTGTCCCCTTCCTCTGCTGTTGGCCTCATCTAGTGTCCTCCCCTTGATGAGTGTGGCCAGATGTACCCATCCTGCTCCCTGTATAATGGAAGCATTAACTTTGATTCTGTTCAATATCTTTATCGATGGTCTGGATGAGAGGATTGAGTCCAGCATCAGTAAGTTTGCAGATGACACCAAGTTAGGAGCAGGTGTTGATTTGTTGGAAGGTAGGAGGGCCCTGCAGAGGGACCTTGACAGGCTTGATGGATGGGCAGAGGCCAATGGGATGACATTTAACAAAGCTAGGTGCAGGGTTCTACACTTTGGCCACAGCAACCCCAGACAGCATTCCAGGCTGGAGACAGAGTGGCTGGAGAGCAGCCAGGCAGAGAGGGACCTGAGGGTGCTGGTGGATAGTAGCTGAACATGAGCCAGCAGTGTGCCCAGGTAGCCAGGAGAAGCAGTGACATCCTGGCCTGTATTAGGAATAGTGTGGCCAGCAAGCCCAGGGAAGACCTTCTGCCCCTGTACTTGCCACTCAGGCCACACCTTGACTCCTGTGTCCAGTTCTGGGCCACTCAATTCAAGAGAGATGTTGAGGTACTGGAGCATGTCCAGAGAAGAGTGATGAAGCTGGTGAGGGGCCTGGAGCACAGCCCTGTGAATAGAGGCTGAGAAAGCTGGGAGTGTGCAGGCTGGAGAAGAGGAGGCTCACGGCAGACCTCATTGCTGTCTGCAACTACCTGAAGGGAGGTTGTAGCCAGGTGGCATTGGTCTCTTCTCCCAGGCAACAAGCAACAAAACGAGGGGGCACAGTCTCAATCTATGCCAGGGGAGGTATAGGCTGCATTTTAGGAGGAAGTTCTTCCCAGAGAGAGTGATTGGCATTGGAGTGGGCTGCTCAGGGCGGTGGTGGAGTCGCCATCCCTGGAGGTGTTTAAGCAAATCCTGGATGAGGCACTTAGTGCCATGGTCTAGTTGATTGGCTAGGGCTGGGTGATAGGTTGGACTGGATAGTCTTGGAGGTCTCTTCCAACCTGGCTGATTCTATGATTTTGTGAAAGAGAAGCATGAATCTGGATTGAGCTTGCACTGGTAATAAAGCAGCACAAACAGCTGTCTGAGAGAAGGTAAAGGAAACATCCAAGAGAAATGGTAGAGATATGAACACCACCACCATTTGTGAAACTCATTTACCAAATTACTAAGTAGTAGTTGTAGTAGTGTGGATTTAAATATGCTGTTTTGCTGTGGATTTGTATGGAGTATCTGAGTATCAAAGAGAATAATTGGGCAACTAATTGAATGTATTATTAATATGCATATCTAGCCAGCTTTTTTTTTTGTTGTTGTTTTCTTTCAGCTGCTTTAGAATGGAAACCACTCCTTTTGTGGCCTGTCATTATTTTGGTTCAGAAGCAAGGCAGCCATTTAAGATGAATCTCAAATCTTGAAAGCTGTTATATTACAAGACCTTATACCAAACAACCAACCCTATCATTTTCTCCCATCTTCTAATACCGTTTTTGTTATCACAGCTGGAAGTTGGCTTACAAGGGTGTATTTTGGGGCAAAACAGATCATATGTACTAATAAACATGCTGGAATGAAGCTGACAATGATTTGACTTGTGAAATAGGAGAAGTGAGGAAATTGTTAGATGCTCCATCTAGTGCTGAGGTACAAAGGGAAGAAAAGTTCATTTCCCTAGGCTCTCAAATTATCTCTGAAGAGTTTACATTAATATCAAGCATCCCATAAAACTACTCTAGAGGCTTGCAAAAGCATTCCCTGTCCTTGTTTGGTAGCTACTAATACACTGGATCTTACTTGGGTCAAGTTTAGATAAATGAAATGTTCTCTACTGCAATGGCACAGTTCTTTGATTTGTTGCATGACCCCAAAATTCAGGTACTCTAGTGCTAATGCTGCAAGCCTGGCTAGTCTTTATGTCTGTGAATGTAGCCCTCATCACAAATTCTTTCTATCCCACATCTAGAGTTTTTGCAGGTTAATAGAAGTGCATTGAAAATTCTCAATTCTTAGAATCATAAAATGGTTTAGATTGGAAGTGACCTCAAAGGTCATCCAGTTCCAACCCCCTGCCATAGGCAGGGACACCTCCCACTAGAACAGGTCACTCAAGGCCTCATCCAGCCTGGCCTTGAACACCTCCAGGGAAGGAGCATCCACAACCTCCCTGGGCAACCTGTGCCAGTGTCTCACCATCCTCACTGGAAAGAATTTCCACATAACATCTAGTTTGAATCTCCCCTCTGCCAGTTTAAACCCATTCCCCCTCATCCTGTCATTACAAGACCTTGTCAATAGTCCCTCCCCAGCCTTCCTGTAGCCCTTTTCAGATATTGGAAGGCGACTATAAAGTTTCTTCAAAGCCTTCTCTTCTCCAGGCTGCAGAGCCCCAACTCTTGTAGCCTGTCTCTCACAGGAGAGCTGCTGCAGCCCTCTGATCATCTTGGTGGCCTCCTCTGGACTGGCTCCAACAGTTCCATGTCCTTCTTGTGTTGGAGGCTCCAGAACTGCACACAGTACTGCAGGTGGGGTGTGAGGAGAGCAGAGCAAAGGGGCAGAATCCCCTCCCTTGCTCTGTTGGCCACAGCTGCTCTTGCTGCAGCCCAGCACACAGTTGCTGTCTGGGCTGCACTCACACTGCAGGCTCATGTTGAGCTTTGCATCAACCCAGACCCCCAGGTCCTTTTCCTCAGGGCTGCTCTCAGCCATTCCCCACCCAGCCTGAAGTTGTGCCTGTATTCTTCTTATGGTGTGCAGTCTTTGCTTTCACAGGAACTCATCTTGGGTCATGTAACTCACTGTAGGAATATATACCATAAAACCCACTTTCTGAACTAAATATCTGCTCTCACATCTTTGTGTTTATCAATAATTAACTCACATTTAATGTAATTATGCTAAATACCTGCTAAGAGATGGGTAAGAGTGTGTGAGCAAAGAATCCTGTGCAAGCACTTTGCTGGGTCCTAGATCTGGTACTGACTGGATTTAACAGCACTACCCAAAGAGTGAATTTTTAGGGTTTTGGTGTTTCTGTGGTGGTTTTTTTTATTTTTTTATTTTTTTTAACCAGAAGTAGTGCAAATATTTTGAAGAGATCTTGTAAATAGTCCTTTACTATACACTGATGATTTAAAAATTCCAGCACAAGAAATTAGCCACTGATGATTTAATAAAACCAGGGAGTTAGCAAAATCTTCTTGTTTCAGTGAAGAGAAATAGCAGTTTAATATTTTGATGCCTGATAGCTCCTCATCCAGAGCTGTCAGTCTTAATTTCACCAAATAAAAAACTTCATGGTGTTGAAGGTTCACTAATCAAGATCCATAAAGGTACAATTTCAGTTGTCGTCCTCTTGTCTCTTTGGGAAGAGACTTCTATTCATGAAACAATTCCAGAATGGAAAAAAAACCCCATGCATGTAGTGGAAAAACCTGTGTAGACTATGTCTTGTTTTCTCTCATAAAGCCTATAGAGAAAGTAGTGGATGAATGAATAAAGAATCTGAGCATCAATCCCAATCTCTTCAATTATTTATGCAAAATTATTTCATCCATCAGTATGAAAATTTCTGGTTGAGGAATACCTTTTAGAGTTTTCTTTTTCTCACTGGGAGACACTAATGAATCCTGGGATCTCTGAGACTGCTGTCAACAACTCTGAAGCTTGCTGCCCCCAATGGGATATTCACTTAATCTGTTCTAATACATTCTGTTACTTGTAGGTGGGAATTTTAATCATTGCTATAGTAAAATATAGATGTACTTTTTTTTTTTTTTTTCTGTTGTTACTGTTCTTTGGATAGGTTTGTAACAGATAGCACAGACAAATTATTTTGTACCAAAAGCAAAGATGACACACTTGGTTTACTGTGCCTTGTTTTTATATATAACTTGTGTACCATAAAAGCATATGCTTGATGTAAAATGCTCAAGCAGTATGACAGCAGATCTAGAGCTAATAAGTTAGATGCCTTTTAATTTGCTGATCATTTACTGGTTTTAAAAAATTCTCTACAATTTAATTTATTCACCTGAAGTAACGTAATAATAAAGCCTTCCTCTGTGTAATGTCAAAGTGCTTTCCAGAGAGGTGCATTTTTACTCACCTGTGGACCTTCAAAAAGAAAAAAAGTCCATCGACTTCTTTACTGACATGCAAATGTTGAATATCTTCTTTTATTAAACTGCAAGAGGGATTTATCAGAATTATGAAAAGGACTCCGAGCTTGTGCTTTATAAATGCTAATATAAAATCTAGTATTTTAATAAGTTTCTTAAATTTACATTTTTAAGTATAGTGCATTGGGTGAGCTTTAAAGGCGCACCCGCTTACTTTGACATTTACTTTCTGTTCTAACAGTTCCCTACTCCTTTAATATAGTCACACTTCAAAAGCTCTTTGTACTTTAATCTTTCATCTATCACGGATTATTCTGCCCTGTGCTGTGCTAGCCCTAAAGTGGAAGGGAAGGTATGCAGAGGCTGGAGGATGTTCAGGTGGGGAAATAACAATCTTTAGAGATGTGAAGTGTTGCCTTCCCAACCACGTTGTGACCCACTACAGCAATTAGGTGCTCCTTTGTAGAGTGCTGGGTACATGAAGAACCCAGATCTTGTGAGTCAGTCTCTGTTCTGTGGTGCCTGTGGCATTTTAACTGCAGTGAATATAGAGAGAAGAATCAGTGGCAATATAAATAAAGAAAATAAAAGTAGGAACCAAGTAGAAAAAAAAACAGAAGAGAAGATTTAATTGCCAGCTAATTTATATCAGCATTGTTCTAATTTCTGTATTATGTGACTGGCTTCTGTTTTTCTTTCCAAAACCCTAAGGTGGTTTACATTAGTTAACTTTTTTTTTCCCCTTTCAACATTCCTTATTTGATTGTCATGATCAGATAAATACTGCTTTGCACTTTGCAATTTTTCTGTATCCCAATTCATTCAACATCAGCCAATTATGGAAACTTCAGGATTGTCCGGAATTAACCCTGCCAATTCTGAATTGACCATTTGTATGTAAATTTTCTTTTTACCTCAGTCAAAGTGCAAATCTATCTCATTATTTTACGTCTTGTTCTATAAGAATTCAGTTTTTATTAATACCAGATTTTTTGAGATTTGGAAAGTTCTAATGTAGCACTGTGAAAGTTGGTGTAGATGACCTTTGGAGGTCACTTCCAACCCAGATCATTCTATGATTCTATGACTCTGTGATTCTATAATTCTGATTCTACGATTCTATGTAGGGTTGATACAGTTCAGCAAAGTTAGTGAGGGTGTAGTATATTTTTATTTCATAAAAAAAAAAAAACCTGTGAAAACTCAGTTTTCAGGGAAATTCTTGTGAAATTCATGGGAGATTTTGGCACTGTATGACTCAAGGGCTCCCTTTGCTTGTTGTACTGCAAGCTGTATCCCTGCACAGTGCTTTAATGGGACAGTGCCAAACCCTCTACTTTTCTTTAAGCATGTGGTGTATTTACTGCATTTATTTGCATAAATATTTATTCAATTTCTGTTTGAAGATTATTAAAGTGTATCTTAGTTAAGCATTGTTTAATTGAATAAACAATTTCTGTAAGTATTCTTCATTCCTACATGCAACAGTTCTTTGAAATAGGTGCTAAGCAGCGAAGAAGAGCAACATGGTGGATTTTAAAGGCATTTATGGCACAATCACTTGACTGGAATCTTCATGGTACATTCTAGAATTAGTGTTATGTAAAATCTCTCAACTACCCTTCAAGGTACCACAATGAAAATAGTTGTGTTGTAGGTATCAGCTGCTTAAAACTGAAATTAGATTCATGTGTCTGTAGAATTCAGGCTGTTGCTTCTACATTAAGTTTTATGTCTACAGTGACTTCCGTGTAGTGTGGTCAAAGATTTGAGAGACTGGAATCATGTAACTGTGTTTTCTAGGTAACATTTCTAACTAAATATTGTCATGAACAAACTGTTTCCCTATTAAGAATATTGCCCAGGACTGAGGTGTATCATTTGGAATCTCTAATTTCCTTTCTTTGATAACGCAGTTATCTACCCATCAGTGTTGTTAACAGCAAAGTTAGTATTAGAATATAAAAATATTACAATGCCATTGCAGGTGTCTATTTGCATATCCTCACACAGAATCATAGAATCATAGAATGGCTTAGGTTGGAAGAGACCTCAAGGCTCATCCAGTTCCAACCCCCTGCCATAGGCAGGGACACCTCCCACTAGAACAGGTTGCTCAGAGCCTCATCCAACCTGGCCTCGAACACCTCCAGGGAGGGAGCAGCCACAACCTCCCTGAGCAACTCGTTCCAGTTTCTCACCACCCTCCCTGTGAAGAACTTCCTCCTAACATCCTGTTTAAATCTCCCCTCCACCAGTTTAAACCCATTCCTCCTTGTTCTGTCATTACAAGACCTTGTGAATAGTCCCTCCCCAGCCCTCCTGTAGGCCCCCTTCAGATATTGGAAGGCTACTATAAGGTCTCCTTGAAGCCTTCTCTTTTCCAGGCTGCATAGCCCCAACTCTCTCAGCCTGTCCTCATAGCAAATATAATGGATCAAACCTCTGCAGGATACAGAAGCAGAAGTAATCCAGAGAATGACAGGGAAGATGTGCCATTATTTTCAGAACACGGAAAGACAATTGTACCATGTCTTGTACCTTCTGCATTTTAGTTATTTCCCTGGCAGTTGGAACAGACTTTGCTGCCATTTGCAGTGGTATTAGAAAAGCTTTATTGAGCATGATATTTGAATCATGAAAGACATATGGGAAATGTCTGGGTTTTGGTTTTGTTTGGGCTGGTTTTGGGTTTTGGCCACTAGTTGCATCAGTGATGTGTTCAGTAGATTTACAGAAACGTTTATTTGTGTGTTTGCATTTGAGCTTTGGAATGTTGGAGCTCCTGAAAGGTTTTAAAATCAAGTGCTCCAGGTTAACTACCTTATTTTTTTTCCCTTTGGATCATTCTGTGTTACTGTTAACACTCATCTTTATGAAAGCTAGAATAATGGTAAAGGTAATGAAATCTCATGCTTCAGGGAGTATGCTAATACTTACAAATCTACTTCATGTTTTCTAAGATTAATTAGTTAATGTGTGTACAGCATTTAGAACATCAGTAAATTTAAAGTTATGCCAAGGACTACTACAGACTGATCACCTGTGGAACCCAAGAGTTATTTTCTTCTGTATGCACTGTAAAAACGAAGAACAGCATTAGGGTTTTTTTAACCATCTCTATTTGTTACTGCAATTTGTACCGAAATAGTAATGTATGCTACCTTCAGTATGTTTAAAAAACAGTCTGTGATGCTTAGTTTGCTCATCATGGCACAACTAGGAATTAACCAGCCTGGCTATGTCCACATAAGATCACAGCCTTCTGATCAGCTGTAGGAAGCACCCTTAAATGCATTGTATTCACATTGGATATTCACATTAGGAACCTTCCAATAGTAGTTTAGATCTTTAGCTCTGCTCTTTCACTGTGTTTTCTTGCAAGGTGGTTTATAATGTGTGCTGCAAGTTTTCTAGAGCCTGGAAAGGAGGATTTATGTTAGGGAAATGAGAATCGAAGATGGAATATATAGATGAAGTAAAAAAGTGGATGCTCATAGGCCAAGATTTGAAGGGCAGTAGGAATTCCAAACCAAGCTGTTTCCTCTCTGTGCACATTCGATGGAAAAAGGTTATTCTCAGTACACACAGTAAATAAAGACAGAACAAGAACAGATGCCTTGAAAAACTTGTTCAGGGACAGTAACTTCTACTGAAGTGAGAGGAAGGGAGGGCTGCTTTAACTCCCAGAAAGTGTGCATAACTTAGCTTTGTAAATCAATCTCTGTGGATTTCCACTTGAAAAAAAAAAAAAAAAGGACATTTTTATGGGATTTGCACCCTGCTTTGTTTTCAGTTAGCATATAGTTCAGACCTAGATTTGTAATTACAAATTGGCATCAAGCATTTCTCTATAAAGCTTTCTATAAAGCTTATTTTCACTGTGACTGAAATGGTTGATACTTGCAGTGCATGTTGTGCTTGTTTGTTTTATTATTTTTCCTGGAACTGTGTTTGCTGTCATTTGCAAACAAGAGAGATCAGTCTGTTATTTACTGAGGCTGAGTAAAAACACAGTGTATTATCCAGTTAGGAGACACAGTACATAGAGTAAGCAGATCAGGAAAATGTATTTCAATGCCAGCTTCATTAAGTTGATAATCATCTCAATATATTCCCTTACAACTTCAACAATTAGTAGCCATAGTTTTATTGTCATGATTGTCTTTAATCAGTGGTTCAGGGGTGGGGGAAAAAAATCCCTAAGGAAAATTCCATGGCAATTGGAAGCTTCCAGAAGAAGCGTTCTCATGTGTGGAGCATTGTGGCAATGAGTCACAGGTGAGAAAAAATTTCTTGTTAGTTCTGAATTAGTAGAATTCATCACAGGTGAAAAGCAGCTCGCCTCTAAGGAAACACACATGAATTCAATACAAGAAGGACATTGAGGGGGTGGAGTGGGTCCAGAGAAGGGAAACAAAGCTGGTGAAGGGCCTGGAGAACAGGTCTTGTAAGGAGCAGCTGAGAGAACTGGGGAGAGGAGGGGAGGCTCTCTACAGAGTTCTGCCTTACTGCATTCTGTAACTACCTGAAAGGATGTCATAGTGAGGTAGGTATTGGTCTCTTTTCCCTACTGATGATAGCAATTGCCACAAGTTGTACCATGAGAGGTTTAGGTTGGATATTAGGAAAAAATTCTTAATTGAAAGAGTGGTCAGAGAGGTGGTGGAGTCACCATCATGGAGGTGTTCAAAAATCCCATAGATGTGGTAAGTGGGATGTGCTTTATTTGCCACAGGGGTGTTGGGCTGACAGTTGGAAAGGACATTTGAAAGGTCTCTTCCAACCAAAATGCTTCTATGATTCTAATTTCTGTCATAAGCCATATGTTTCTTCAAAATATATTCTTGTTTCCAGCTACCTCAACAGTGGGATGTGGCCACACACAGAGAGTGGCAATGACTTTGGTGGCCCAATTAGATCAGTGTCAGAGTTTAGCATTCTGTGATGGTGCTTATCTCCCCTGGCAGGACTGTAAAGAATTGCTTCCCTTCTTGAAAAGTGGTTAGTCTGTTATTAACTTTGCTCACATGCTAACTTTTGTGCTGGGGTTTCATTTTTAGCTTCTTCCATTTTAGTCTAAGCTTCTGGAAGCTCTTTTTTTTTTTTTTTTTTCATTAAATGTTTCCTGAATTTTCAACAGTTGATTAAATAACAACAACCACTTCAATATATTTATTTACAGAATATGGCAATGAATAATTTAATTTATTTTAGTCTAAGCTTCAGGAAGCATTTTTTATTTGGTTATTTTTAATCCCATGAAATATCTCAGGAATTTTTAACAATTAATTAAAAAAACCCCAACCTAACAATTTAATATATTTATTTATAGAATACAGCAATGACCAATTTCATTTATTTAAGTCTAAGCTTCAGGAAGCTTCCCCCCCCTCCCATGAAATGTCTCCAGAATTTTCAACAGTTGATTTAAAAAAAACCCTAAAAATTCAGTATATTTATTTACAGAATATGGCAATGAGTAATTTCATTTATTTTAGTCTAAGGTTCAGGAAGCTTTCCCCACCCCCCTCCCCATGAAATGTCTCCAGAATTTTCAACAGTTGATTTTTTTAGAAGTCAATATATGTATGTACAGAATATGGTAATAAATAATATCATAGCAAAATCAACATGGGGAAAATACCCCCTGGAAAGTGCCCCTGAAGTGGGAGACAGTGAGAAATACCTGCAGCTGGCTCTGTACCTATCTTCTCCATGGCTCCTACAGATGCATGTGGGCACAGCCTTTCCCTTGTCTTGCTCAGCCTGCGGTCACAGGGCTGCCAGCAGCTCTGGCAGTTTTATTGATTGACTGTACTGAGCAGACCACTTGTTCAAATTGTGTCCTCTGCTATAGGAAGAAACTTGTCCTGGATTTAAGAGACTTAAATAGATGAAATGGCCAGAAAGGAAGGGAACAAGCAGTGCTAACACAGCAGTGCTATCCTTCTAACCTGGATGTCAGTTATCGTGATGAATTGACTTGATGTTACTTTAAATTTTTTACTTTTTTTTTTTTCTTTTTCTTTTCAGTTCCTTTCAGGAACTGTTTTCCATAGTGCTCATGAATCTTGGTTAGAGTTCACTTGGTGTTCAGAGAAGCATTTCTGCCAAAAGTCTACCGATGTGAAATCTGAGCTCTTGGTACATCCTTCACAATTTTCATAGACTGAGTTCAGGCCAGTAATATGATAGATATGTCCACACTCAGTGTTTAAGGCAAACAGCCTCTTACTACATAGATTGTGGAAAGTTTTGATGGAAGGTAGTAATTCCCTGAGGATCAGTTCCCCTCCTCAAAAGCAATCTGGATTTTGGCCTCAGATGGCTTTTATTGTGTATGAAGAAAAGAAATGCTGAACAATGCAATTGCCTGGATAAACTGAATATTAACTTTTTTTTTTAATGTAATGAAACAAAGTTCCACCTACATCTGTGAAAAAGTCTTTTTTTTTTTTTTCCCCCTACCTAACATATGTGTGGTTTTATTCTGAACTCAGGCAGTGGTCTCTGATGGCATTGTTCAAGAACAGAATGTGGTGTCACCAGGTCAGGGAATTGAGATAGACTAAGAAATATTCTTGGAAGCATTACTGCCTGCTATGGTATCCAAAACATGGTGTGCTAAAGCCAGCTCTTTCTCTCATAGGGAAGATTTCTGTCTTATGCTGAGGAATCTGCATATTTAGAACAAAAACTTGTAAGGACATCTTTTTCAGAAGCAAATTTCAACAGACTACAACTTCCTGTCCACTTTGTTCCAGAGATGAGGAAAAAGCTTTTATTTCCTTTTACAGAGGGTTTCATATGCATGAGAGGATATATATGATATAATAATAATATATATGAGATAACTATTGTTTAGAGAGAGACAAAAAAATCAAAGGTGTCTACAGCTATGCATGCACAATAGGCTGATTGGAGTAGATGAATTCTTGATAGTACAGTCTTAGTGTGGATTTAAGCTCCATAAACATCTTCCATTCATTTCATGTAGCTATTCAAGGTTTATTATTACTTTTAAGTGACTTATCAATTTTAAATAAGTATTTATGTGAGATAAAGTGTTACAATATGTTTTGTAACGTGTCATAAAATTCACTGAGTGTCATCTGGATTCATTCACACCCAATACAAAATCTACAGCTGGAGTGTTTCCCTGGCAATGTCTTATTTTTTTTGATCATGTCTTTTAGTTCTCTTTTCCTGATGTATTAGCCAGGTTTTTCTCACTGTGGTGAGCCAAACAGCTCATGGGCTGCAAGAAGCTTCAGTATTTTCCTCTGCTCCCCGCTGCTTTGTGTATTCTGTCACTGGCATATTCACTTAATTATATGACAGGCAATAACTGCTCTCTGAGGGAGTAAAAACAACTGTTGAATTAGTTTTTAAATTATATCATATTGCTCTGTTCGAAACCTCTTCTAAATAAATGTTGAGGGTAGAACTATTGATGTGGTTTTTAAACTTTAAATTTCAGTTAGTTCTGATCATTTTAAATTGTCCTTCAGCCAGAATAAATCAGTTTTTATAACTTATAACTTTCAATTACAGTCTTTGGAGAGCATAACAGTGTGTTTCAAGGAGCTGTAAAGTACAACAAGAAGGAAGTGCTGCTGTTTCATTTGTGCAGGCTTTCAGCTCCTGCAGAACCCAACAAGAGTTTTTCGTAAGGAAGCTCATCCTGGAGGGCTCCTTGAGTGTGTCAGTCTAGGTGTGCCTTTGATCTAGTGCTTGAGCTTTCTCTTAGGGAACTTGCTGCTAAACCTTATGGGGGGAATGATGCTGACCTACTTTGCTGTATTTCAACTGTTCCACAAAAATGGCCTGAGAATCACAAGCTGTTACAGTCCTCACTGATGTGCCACTGAATTATGTGAGAAGATGCTTCCTCCATACAAATTGCAGCCTGGTGGCTCTGAAGAAGGAGAACTTTTTGATGTAACTAATACCAGACTCCATTTCAAGCTGCTGGATAATGCAAAAGCTTTAAAGTGTAGCTGCAGCAAATTTAAACTAAATCAAGTGTGGATCTGTTGTTGGGTGCAGACTAGAAATATAGTGATGACCACTGAGGTGGGAGATTTCCATCCCTAGAAACATTTAAAGATGCTTCTGCTAACTGCAGAGGGGTTGGACTAAGTAACCTTTACAGGTGCCTTCCACCTAAAGTGTTCTATGATTTAGGATAGATGTAGATGTTCTATACTTAGAACAAATCTAGCCCCTGTTACAAGAGGGATGTGGACATGCTAGAGTGTGTCCAGAGAAGGGCCGTGAGGATGCTCAGAGGGCTGCAGCACCTCTCCTATGAGGACAGACTGAAAGAGTTGGGATTGTTCAGTCTGGAGAAAAGGAGGCTATGAGGTGACCTTATTGTGGCCTTGCAGTATCTGAAGGGGCCTACAGAAAAGCTGGGGAGGGACTTTTTAGGCTATCGGGTAGTGACAGGACTAGGGGGAATGGAGCAAAGCTGGAGGTGGGGAGATTCAGACAGGATGTGAGGAGGTAGTTCTTCACCATGAGAGTGGTGAGGCCCTGGAATGGGTTGTTGAGGGAGGTGTTTCAGGCTGGGCTGGATGAGGCTCTGTCCAGCTGAATCTAGTGTGAGATGTCCCTCGGCATGGCAGGGCGGTTGGAACTAGATGGTCCTTGTGGTCCTTTCCAACCCTGACTGATTCTATGATTCTATCTATCTGCTTCCATAGTCATAACCCCCACAGATGTATGGATCAGCTAGAAGATGTATTTGGTGATTTATTGTAAGTGTGTTAAAGGACCCAGTGGATTGGTTCTTGCCTACCAGTGTTAGTCTTTAAAAAAAACTTTCCATGTCTGGTAAAATCCAAAGGTTTATGACTGCCAGTATAATTCCAAGCTTAAATAAAAATCACACAAGACTGTCTCAAATGGCAGTCTCATTAGAGGACATCAGTCCTGGGCAGAGTAGCTGAATGGCTCTGTAGCAACAAAAAAAATGGTAAATTCTCTCTACTTTAATTCTTTAGAGTGTCATTTACTAATTTGTTTCTGCCTGAGCTTTGTTTCTATGTATGCAGATTCAGCTAATGAGATAGACTCTGGAAATAATGTGGAAAGACTGGAGTAATTTTTCTCTCCTCTTTTCCTGACTTTCTTGCCTGATGTTGGCTCTTGTACTGGGAACTGAGCACGTCTTGCTGTCAGTGCACCTATTTTTTTTCCTGCTGGACTGGGGCTGTACCAGGTAAACTACCTCCTTGTTAGCCTCTTTTGGCCCAACTCTAAGGTGTGTTGAGTTCTAGGAGAGAAAACAGTAATCACATCCATTTTTAACAACTTATTATGTGGGTTTTCCTCTGACCAATTAGGCATTGTGATCCTTGAAGCTATGGTACTTGGATTGGTTGCCTCTATAGTTGCTTTGCTGGTGAAGCAGGAATGAGGAAGCAAATGTTTGAAAATGTTGTCAGAAATATTTAGCTTCAATACCCCTTTGAAACATCTGGTTTTTTGTTTGCCTTTTCTGTAGCATTAAACAGCTCAGTAACTGGTTGTTAGTTTGTTTTTTTTTTTTTCCCCTGTTGTGATAATGCTGTATTCTATGATCTAAGGATTTTTTTGTTTTTAAATAAAGCCTTTACATCTTTCCTTTTTTTTCCACACACAAAGGCAGATCAATGAAACTTCTGACAAAGTTGTTAAATTGACATATGCAGCATTGATTCCAAGATATCAGGTCAATCTGTACCAGATAATTTTTCTTTTTCTTAAATTGAAATAGAAAAAGTAACATAAATACCAATAAGATGTATAAAGGATAATATTTTCTCAGGTAGAAGTCCATTCAAATTGTCAGGCATGGAAATTTAGTTAGGACAAAGGTGAGAAAATATTGTCCTTTAAACAGACTTCAATGAAATGACACAGACAAGAAAAGCAAAGCTGTGAATGGTAGAAACATGAAGGTGCTCTTTTCCTTTTTTCATTCTTCTTTGCCTTTCCTTCCCTTTTTTTCCTCTCATTTGCCCTGCATGGATTGTAGAGTTTCATTATTTACTGCATATATCAGTAGTTTACCTTTGTAAGTGGTTTTCAGAAGTTTCCTTGCTTAGATTCATACCATGGAATGCAGATTGTGTCACTGTGCTATTCCAGGACCTCAGCTGCTCATCTCAGGCTTCTGGTGTTTTGTGCTTTAACCCAGCTCTAGCTGAAGCTGTGTTTGCACGACCCTAGATATCATGGAAGATTGACCCTTTTGTTTCACAGGTCTTACTCCACCTTTCTGAGTGATGGGTTGGTAATTTCAGGATGTATTTCAGATAGTTCTGTGAAGTGGTACCTGAAGTAGAATGACATGTATCCAATCTCCCCTCTGCCTTGGGAATTCCCCTCAGCATTACTGTTTTATGTATTGCAAACCCCCCCCAAGGTAAAAAGGGATTAGCTCTCCACTTCTGCATGTTCATTTTAATTATCCTTGACATACAGGTAATGAGAAGGATATTTTGTTCATGAACTTAAATCATGCAGTGTGAAAAACTTGGGGCCGGGGGGGGGAGGGGGGAAGTAAAATGGTCTAGAGGAATCCAACCATTTTTGTTCGGATTTTCGAATGGTGGACTTCCACCGAACACTGCCTTAACACAGTGGCTTGCTGCTCAGTCTAATCCAAAATAATTGCACATATAATTAGCATTCAACTAACATGAGTTACATTTCTTTAACTGCTACTAACTTTGAATCTCCATCTGTGGGTTTGTCCTAACCTGATGATAATATCTGTCTAATTGGCTTTTAGCAAAGATGGGTTTTCCATTAGAACATAAGAAATGCCCTGTTGGCTCAGAGTAATGGTCCATCAAGGCTGGTATTCTGTCTTGCCACTAGCAAAATGAGGTGCCCTTTAGGGAAAGCCTGCAGCTCTTTTCCCTTCTCCTCCAGCATCCAGAGTTCTTGGACTAGCGATGCTGGAGGGTTCATTCCTTCCCAGTTCTTTCAGTGTCTGGTTACAGGCCTGCTGCATATGAGTTTGAGTAATTGTCTTTTGAACCTGCTGATATTGTCTGCCTCCAGAAATTTACTTTTCCCCCCCTGTTGTTAGAATGGTAACTTAATTATGAACAGTATAATAGCATATTAAAGTATATTCATATTTATAATATTTAATAAAAAGCTGTAAATTGTACAGCTTTATGTAATTGTAAGTATGATTCTTTAGCACAGATTATATAAGGAACATTACAAAGAACTGTGTGTACTTTGTGGCCTTAGAAAGCAGGAGGGTAGCATACTCACAATTTTGTCTTAAAAAATGTAGGCTTAATATTAAATGTCACCCTATTTTTTAACTAAACAGTGAACAGTTTCAATATGACAGAGATCTGTGAAAATATCTTTCCTACTTAATTATAGAATCGTAGAATGGTTTAGGTTGAAAGGGACCTCGAAGATCATCCGGTTCCAACCCCCCGCCATAGGCAGGGCCACCTCCCACTAGAACAGGTTTCTCAAGGCCCCATCCAACTTGGCCTTGAACACCTCCAGGGAGGGAGCAGCCACAACCTCCCTGAGGAACTTGTACCAATTTTTCATCGCCCTCACTGTAAAGAACTTCCTCCTAACATCTAGAGTGAATCTCCCCTCTGCCAGTTTAAACCCATTCCTCCTCATCCTGTCATACAAGACCTTGTAAATAGTCCTTCCTGTATTTGTAAAAATGCTCTAGGAAAGAGGATAAACATCATAGTACTGTGGTAACATTCTGAGATTGTAGTAAAGTTGATGGAATGCTGAATAACTGAAGCAAACATCTGGAGATATTAGACTAGGTAAATACAGGGTGAGATTTAATTGACAAATGGAGGCTCTTTCAAAAAACTGAAAGAAACAAAGAACTTAACCAGTGATTTTATAATCTTCTTCTGCTGGAAGAAGAGAGTTTGAGTCCAGGAGTCCTGGGAGGAAAAAAATGGGTAAAAACTTTTTGTATTGTCTTCCAGGTTGTTCATCTGACTCTAAACTTGATTTGCAAAGAGAGCAATGTATGTTTCTCTTACTTGTTTCATCTTCTAGGCTGTTGCACAAAGGGCTCAGTTAGAAAAGGTTTCCTGGGTGTTATGCTGGTAACAGTGCATTAGTAATATGGGAGTGTTTATACCTCTATCCTGAAATAAATTGTCCTTTAATGATTAAAAACCTACCTTTTTTGGTTCGGAGATAGGTTTCATCTGTCTCTATGCAGATATTACAGATAGAACTACTCACGGCTTTTGCTGATGCAGGAATGTCTTTAAATCTTTAGGTGAATTTACTGCATTGGCAAAAATTCTAAGCCTCTACTAATAGAAGTGGAGGAAAAGTCTTGAACTCTCTCACTCTACTGTTTGCTGCTGAAGCATTTTCACAATCTGCCCTATCATCACTGCATTGAGCTGGTTAAGGTTTAATGTGTTATAAAGACATTCCACTTGAGATGGGGTTTAGCCATGCATCAGTCCATAGCAACAAGTCATGAATCAGTAGGCACTAAATAGCCATGTTTAGCATGGGACATTTTCTTGGGTTAAAACACAGTTGATCAGTTTCTCTCTCTGTTGAAGAAGTTCCAAAACTTAGCAGATTCCTGGGTCATTTGGATTTCAGCTACGGAACTGCTGACTGCTGAAACCTCCTTCCTCAGTCATGGAAGAGACAGTGACAACAGAAAACTAAACAAAAATGCCATCTTACTTATAAAGGATTTATTGAGTGCTTCTAACACTTCCATGCCTGGTGATTATCTTCTATGGTAAACAGCAGGGACATCTATGATATTATTAGGTAAACATTTCTGGGGAAAGTTGTGTTTACCTTTTTCTGCAGTAGGAAACCTTTTGAACCGTGTGGCTGTGCTGAAATACAGTTTCTTTAAAAAATGGAGCTTGTAATTGCAATTAAGTATCTGGAATTACAGCAGTCAAAATCCAATTTCATAAAACATTAAGTTGAGTCTGTTTGAGAACGTACTTACACAAGAGTGAGGAAGGGAGTGGAACAACCTATAAATTTTTCATTTTGCTGCCAGCCAGAACGCTGCTATGAAGTACATTTGCAGAGGCTTGTACGGAGCAGTTCCATAGCGTGTGCTGGCATGACACCTAACTCCAGTAAGTGTCATCACTTCGTGTTCCTGCGAGGAGTCAGCTTACAGTCAAGGTATAAAAGGTTATCACTACCAAATCCTGGCAAGAAAAAGGCTTTAGATCCAGAAGACATTTAGCAACAAGAATGTCGACTGATCAACATCTGAAGATAAGTAGGGTTCTGCGGGAGGATGTGAGCTGCAAAATAAAAGCAGAGAGGATAATAAAGCAGATTATAAATAAACAATAAGATTATACGAGACATTTCAGCTGGAAGCTCTTCTTAGGGCTACAAGAAAATAGATTCTGCTTTTTTTTCCACAGCCTGAAGGTGGGCTCATAGCCCAAGTGTCATCTTTTGTTTGGCTTTCCCTACTAGTGCAAATTAACCCTTCATTCTGTGTTTTTGCCCTCTATACTGATGCTGAAAATGATAGAAAATTGTTATGGGTTTAATCTTAGCAACACTCTCAGTAGTTTTCTGAAGAGTCCTAAGCAGTTAATGACTTTAGAGATGAGATGGATTGGCTTACACCATTCATTTACAAATGCAGTCAAGATCAGCATGATGTGCTACAGAAAATTATCACAATCAGAGGCAAATAAGGATGTTCTGCAGCTTCTGTTAAGCTCCAGGTGCAAGACTTTTTGGACAAATTTAGTTAGAGTGAAACATCCTGACCAACTTTTTCTGCCTTTTCAATTGGTCTAGCTAGAATTCTCTTTCATGAAAAATAAGGACTAACTGTATGATCAAGCCTGGAATCACAGATTTAAAAAAGATGTAGCACACTGGATTCTGGCAGTGTCAGAGTTGTTGTTTTTTTAAATGTTGTTGTACTTTTTAACTTTTTGCTTTCTGATAAAACAAACTAATCAATATCCTAGGAGATATTCTGAACCTGTAGGAAGAACATAAGAGCTGTTTGTTAAGTGCTTTATAACCCCTTTGTTAGTGAAGGATCACTGAAGAGGTTTCCTCTTCTGACTGACATTGTTGGAAGTGTGTTTTCTAAGCTTTACAAGAGTGGCATGGCTGTGATAAGCAGCAAGAATGGGCCATTTGCTGTGGTTACAAAGAGACACTGATGCTCCCTCTGAAGGCCATTGATTTTTTTTCACTTTGACTTGCATCATAAATAGACATTGAGAAAAAGTACCACTCAACGATTGTTTGCATGGCAAAAGAGTTGAGATGCTTTTCATTCGAAAGGGCATCTTGTTGCTGCATCGATTTTATCTGACTGCTGTTAGTTTCTGCATACAGCTCTAATGTATAATCAGAATCGCTAAACAGGGAGCGCGGAGAGTGGCACCCTTGTTTTACAGCAGCAGGAAATATAAGATCTGTCTTTAGAACTGTAATGTAAAACTTGGCTTGAGTTTATCCAAATAACCAATGTTAAACAGTCTAGTGACAAGGAAATGAGATTTCTGAGATGCATTGACACTTAACTTTTTTTCCCTTGAATACTGGGTGCAGAAAACCTCATGTCAAAAATGTCTGTTGCATTAGGGAGACTTTTCATTTACGTGCCTTAATCATTGTGTTTGCATTGTGGTCAGATTCATGCTCAAATAGTGGCACAGAATTATGCTGCTGAGAAAAACCCACAGAACTTCCAATAAAAATTTTTGGTGGTTTACTATTTCAACCAATTTTTCACTGTGATTAAAAAAAAGAAATAAATTTAAAACCTCTTGGGAAGAATTTTCACTTATTTAATAACATGTTCTTCTTGTCACACCAAAAATGGTAGGTCTATTTTCATTGAGAGCAAAATTATTCCTACTCAGGAATCTTGAGCGTATCTAGCTGGTACAAATATGATAAGTGTGCTAACTTAATTGTCATTCAGTTCCTTCTAATATGAAAAAGTGTATGAAGGACAGTGTCATAGGACTGAAGCAATAACAGACTGAAAGTGAGCAACCACTGAAGGGAGATGAGAGATGTATTTCTCATCCAGTTAAACAGATGAAAACCTGTTTGCAAGGCTTCTTGGCATTTAAGGAGAAAAGCTTAGAATTATAATGAAAGATGGTGTGCTAGAAAGACTTAAAGAAATGGAAGATATTGAAAAGTACAAGAGGAAATACTAGGATTAATTCTTAGTACTGATTATTTTTTTTAATAGTCTCCACCTTTTTTTTTCCCAGCTCTTTTCTAAATCCTTATTACTTCTCTATTGATTTTTACATGCCACGGTTTTCCTTTATTTGGTTTTCCTGTGTGTCTTCCACATACTTTTCTCTTACATCTTTCCACTTTTCATTTCTTCAGTTCATCTTTCCCTGCGCATTTTAAAACTATGATCCATAAATTTGCCTTTCTTTCAGAAGGTCTTCCTGAGTATTAGATCATATTTGCCGTAATCAGTGCAGAAGAAATGGCAAAGGCCTTGGCTCTGCAGGGAGTTCCCTGGCGTGCATTCATTTTGGTACACATCTTTGCACAGACATTTTTTGCCTTCCTGATCTGCCTTTTCCCCCCCACCCCTCAGCTAAGTCGAAAGAAGAACTATCTTTATAAGACTGCTCATCATTGTGATACCTGAGTAGTGATGTTCCAGCTTTCCTGCCAGTCACCCCATTTCCCCCCAAACTGCTTTTATCCATGGAGTTGTATTGTTCAAAGTTTGCACTGAGTTGGTTCACAGCAGAAAAGCAGCTGCAGGCTTAGTGTAGTGGTTATCAACTTGGTCGTCTTTTATTTTTTTTTTCTTCTTTGCTTCCTCCCCACTCAAAAAAAAAGTCTCAGTCGTTTCTAGAACTTCTCTTGTCATAACGTTCAGTTTGTAGTTGATCTTATTAACTCACTGACAAGACAGACTCAAAACTGTAGTAGAGGAATTGTTTGAGATAGCTTGTACAGGCACAGATACAGGGCAGACCTCAAGAAACCTTCCCTCAAGAGCTGTTTTCTCCACCTTATTTCACACTCCAGGCAGATTAACACTGTGATTTAATCAAGGGCTGCTGATCTTCCGGAGTTGGCTTCTTGTTCTGTGACCTCATTTGGCATCCTGAACAGTCACCAGCACCCAGTGTTCTGCTCTTTGGTTTGCAAAGATCCTGGTACCAGCAGCACTTCTGACATGGTGATCTCTGGCTTTGGAGAAATCCACTGATAAGCTTTCATTTGAGTATCTTATCAGCTATTCCAAGTCCCAAACTGTGAACACATTTCTCTGCCAGAGGCAAAACAAGTGAAAAACCCTGCTTGTTAGGAATCTGAAAGAGAAGCTAAAGGTTGCTGTGAAATTTATTAACTATTTGTTTGTTCTTTACTCACTCCAGTTGCGAACTAAAATGTGTTACGTTATTTTTGTCATACAGAATTATAAGACTTCAGTGACAACCTTGAAGATAAACAAGTTTCTATGTTGTGCTTGTTTGATTGGGCAGATTAAGAGGTTATAAACTATAGGTGACCATGGAGACACTAGACTGTAGTAAATTGTTGCTTCTGAACATCTGTCCATATATGGAGAGATTTGTGACCCATCCCATTGAAAGAGGAACTGTAAACATGAAAGGCTCAAGATGGCAGTGTAAATATAGCGATACATGACATTATTTTTTTTTTTTTACATCTACCTGTCCTGAGAGGATTTAAAATAGAGTAAACCTGATATAACTTTAGAAAGATAAATACTAGGGAATTACACAAACCAGCATGATAGACTGATGAAGTTCTCTTCAAATAATGAATATATCAAAGATGAAAAACTACTGGTACCTGTATCACATTGCAGTTGCTTCTGGTTTTCTGATGGGCATGTTTATGAATGTTATTTGATATTCTTAGAAAACAGAATCTGTCTTTAATGTTGGATTTATTCTGTTGTGAAACAGACCAACCCCTGCATTATTTCACCAGGTGTTAAAGAATACGCATAAGCCATAAGTGACTCGAAGGCAACCATTTTCTGTAATTTTAGAGGTCAGTTTGACACAGTCTACTTCATTTCAATCTTATCTCCTCAAAAGTGGTTACTATTTGGAGAATTTCTTCCCTCGCACTCATTTTCTGGTGGTTAATGTGGTAAAATGGAAAGAAGCACCTTTGAAGCTTACAGTTGTCATGATGACAGGTTTTGGCTTTCCTTTGCACGTTCAGACGTGTTCAGTCACGATGCTGTTGTGCTCAAATGCAGTATGTTTTAATTTACTTTGTTACTGAGATTCACCTTCCTATGCATTCTCACAAAGGGCTTTATGTAGATGGATTCCACATCTTGCAGTCAAGCTGTCATCTCCCACAATAAGATAATAGAAATTGCAAGCCTATAAATAGAAATTGAACTCTGTGTCTTTAGCTGATCTGAGTAAAAGATTGAGGGGACAAAATATCGGTACTGAGTTTTTACTAAGTATTTGCTAAGTAGGCTTTGGAGTAGGAGTCTGGAAAGGTTGCAGGGAGATTGAGAGAGCCCGGATGTGGATTCAAAGAGTGATGATCTATGTGGAGCAGGTATTGTGTTGCTAGACACTGTCAGATAATAAATCTCAGATTATAGCATCTAACAGGAGACTAGCTGATTATGGCATAGGGCTGGAGTAACCTTAAATAGATTTCACAGTGTCTTGAGCACTATTCACAAGTAAGGTATTTCTTAACATGTGAAAAGAGAGCTGGTTCAGAATGTGGCGTGCATTAAACAGGACTCCAAAAAAACACAATAGTGAAGTGGATCGGTTATGAATTTATGCATTTAGTCCTTGTCTTTCTCGTGCTTGGTATCACCAGCTTACAGTGGCAACCTGACAGAAATTAACACTTCCCATGTTGTGGCCAGAAATTTTAAAATTGCTGCTTCTTCTGGGGTGCTTCAATACAGATATTCATCAAAAGATCCTGCTGTTAAGCTTGGAATAGAATTTGAGCACTTCTGTCTTTTTGTAAACTTTCATAACTGGTTCATTTACCTGTAATCAGATTAGTAATTAAAGCAGGGTTTTTTGGTGTTAGTTTTCCTCTAATGACACTCACAAACCATGGAAAAGGATGTGTTTGGTTTTTTTTCCTTGCATCATAAATTCATTGCCATTCAGAATAAAGAAAATTAAAATTTCACTGGATGGTTTTAGTAGAGTTGCAGTTGATGAAGATGTGTTTATTCTTTGCAGGCTGGGTTGTTTGTTTTTTTGTTTTTTTGTTTTTTTTTTTCATTCCAGGTACTTGAGTTCTTGTCTAGTTTTAAGGTTAAAGCTTTCCAATTTGAAGCAGCTGTAGAGTGCTTACTAATCTTTGTCTGGTGACTGTTTGTTATAGGCCACTCCTACAAGCTATCGTATGCTTTCAGCTCTGTCTAGAAGTTGAGGGAGCGTAGCAGTTTCCCATGTAGAACCCTTTATTAATCAGGATAATGTAAGAAAAACAGCATTTGTAGAGTTGCTTTAGCTTACTAAAGGGTAGCAGAGCAGGTCATTAATAATGATGTCAGATAATGGAAAAATATGCCCTACACATGAAACTTTGTATCAACAAAAAGGTCAGTACATTATAGTGGTTAGTTTATTACAGTACTTACATCTAGTCACCAATAATATAATCAGCAGGAGCAGAATTCACTGAAGTAAGAGATTAGAGTTCAGTTAGCTTAAGTGTCATAGCAAATCTTCACTGTTCTCCATCCTCACAAAATTCAGGACTTGGATACAGAAGGGACAGTTGGCCAGAAGAATTATTGCCTCTTAAAATAGAGATGTTCTTATTTATTGCTTTTATGAAGTATATGTTACACTGAGTTTACATCTGACCTTTCTTTGAAGTAATTTTCCAGGTAAACATGAATCCTCGGAGATAGACACGTGTTCAGTGGCTTGCCCAGATTCCCAGTAAACAAGAGAGCAACTACTTAAAAAAAATACAACAAGGTCACTTTGGGTTTAGGTTTGTATTCATTTTAGATAGGCTGAGGTGACTGAGGAACTTACTAAACTTTATGATATCCATGTCCCCACTCAGCTGGAGACTGCCATCCCAGAGCAGAGCTGGCTGTAGGAACACTGCCCAAGTGCCTGAGGGCAAAGTCTGCTGTCCTGATTTAAATCACAGAGGGAGGTTTGAGCTACTAAGTTTGAATTGACATTGTAAAAGTAAGACCTGTGTTTAATAACCTTTATCTGGGAGGCAGAAGTGGAAGAAGTGCTGTATTCAGCCTAGCTCCAGAGAGTCCACCATATGCCCAGGTTCTTACCAGCCACACAAAATGAGCATGAGTGTCTCTCCCATGTCATATTTTGCCCTGTCTTGTTGCTGCCTGTAGCTGTTCAGCTAACTTTCTTAAATTTAGGTTACTTGTATATGTTCTAGCATTTTCTTAGGGACTTAGTTTCCGTCTTGATGTCATACCAACATCAGCTAGAAAAATAAAAGGCAACAATTTCTTAGTTTTCTTAGAAAATAGCTCTGAACGGATTCCTTAGCTCACAAGGATGTTCAAGCCAGAGGCTCTTTTCAACAAATGAGAGGATAGAATAAAAACATTCTCTGAGCCAGCAAAAAAGTTCGATTGATGCTTTGAGTTAGACTTTACAAATTTACCTGCCTGTTAAAAGAACCTTTACATGAAAATAGGATTTGGATTAATTCTGATACTTTTAATAAAGACTCCATGAGCATGCCATTTACAGGAAAAAAGGACTTGGACTACAAAATGGAGAAACTATGGCAGTCTAGTATCATTCTCTGCTATGACTGCTTCTATACTTTTTTAGGCTTGGACTTGCTGCACTGACAACTGAGGGAGCTAATGTGAACCTGATACCTAGAAAACTATCATCTAAGCAGCCTTCAGAATTGGTCTCTTGCTGTTTATTTCCAACTTCTCTAGTTTTATGAGCACTGACAGTGACTCAGGTTATGAGTCAGTTGCCTGGAGGTAATGTCTGGTGCCATTTTAGCCAGCCTACACTGTCCCCCTTGCCTGCAGCTCAAGGAGAGCATAGATCTCCATTATGTCTTGTGTTGTGTGTACTCTACCATATAGAGTGCTGTAAGTTACCTCATGGTGTCTGGTTTTATGCAAGTGATTCAAATCTTGGAAGGAAATCAATCTAAAAGAGGTTAAGTAATCTAAATGTCTGCAGTGTAAGCTCGGCTGAGGAAGGTGTATCCATTTAATTTACCTCTTCACGTGTGCACTTCCTTTGTTACAGATCTCTCACAAGGAACGGAATGAGTAGACCTAGAGACTTAAATCTCAGTGGGCACAACTTACACTGCATTACATATAATCTCTGATGTGTGCCTAAAGGCACTAAACTTTCTTGTGGGAAGAAATGTGTATCTTCTAGTATAGGGCTTATAATGAATTGAGTATTTTAAATCACTCCTTACAGTGTACAAAGAAAGGCTGAACTGGCATAATAACATTAAAAAGTTGAGGAGCTATTATCACACCAACCATCCATTTCTGATTCAAATCAATAGACTGTATTATGTGATCAGAATGAGCCTTCATCCACCTTCTTGCCAATATTGAGAGGTGTTGTGAGGTGGGATTTAATTTCAGAATGTGCCTGATTCAGATAAGAACCTGATTTGCTTATGAATCATCAGAGTAAGAAGACATTAACAGAGATGGACTGGAAGTGTTTGACTGCTGGTTTTCTTTCAGAATTGGGACCTATAGTACTTATTTCTTGACACAAAGCCATAAACCAAATAGTTTTTCTCATGTGTAATTTTAAGCAAGGACTAAAGGTGAAAAAAGGTCGGAGGACAGTTTTGAGGAGGTGAGTGGTAGCACTTCGGTACTGATTACTTGTGATGCCTTTAATATTTCAGTTTATATGATGTTGTCTTTGGAGAGAAGAGAGCTTAGTCATAAGAGTGCCTGCAGAGTACTCCACAGAGCATGCAACAGCCAGCTTAGAGGCATAGTTAGGGTTGAAGTGTCAATAGGCTCATTACTCGTTTGCATCCGGAATAAAGTTTATTTGCTCAGTTCAGTGCTGATAACCAGAGCTGCATCAGGAATGCTGAGAGGCATTTGATGTTTTTACTTTATTTACTAGTATAATTGAAATATACAGAAAGGATTCCTGCACCATTCCTTTCTCCTTCACTTGTTTTCCTGTGCGTATCTGTGTGTTTGTATTAATTTGTGTAGAACAGAGAAGCTGTAGTTTCTTTATAGTTTTCAAATCTTACTCTCTGCAGAAGAAGAACAAATGCAGTGTTTACAAGGAAGTTGGTTAATTAGTTTAAATATATGCATTTCAAATTGACCTTATGAGCAGACTTGTGGGGAGCAATTAAAACCAAATTACTACAGTGTTTTCCTCCCAGCTTCTGCAGACATTTAAAAGTTTTATGTCCCTGCTTTTCCTTACTGTGCGAACTTCTTGGCATCAATGACACCGTGATCCTGTCATAGAATTTATTGTTGTGGAAAAGCAAAAACAAACAAAATATAATGCAGAACAACAACAAAAAAAGCAAGTAAGGAGAATATTTTATAGCCTATAGATTTATCACTCTGCACCTCAGACCTTAGTCAGATGGTTTCAGGTAAAGCTCTGGTACAGAAGGTCAAAAAGAAGGACTCCACTCAGTATCGGAAATGGGGAGAGTGAAGAGGTTGCAACCTAAGAGGAGCAGTTAGATTTTTGCAACCAAGTTGATAAATAAAGTACCTTTCACAGCACAGACGGTGATTAAATGTGCTGGAGAAGTAAGAAGCACCTTGTTGGACCAGTTTGCTTTAAAAAAGATTATGCAGGGCAGTTTGAGAGATGCCAGCTGTTTTGTGAGGAAGAAGTGCCTGCTTCAGGTGAAAACCCTCTAAATGGCCAGCAGGAGCTCCGAAGGTTACATACCCCTCCATTGAACAAAGCCTAGCAGTGAGAACTGTGAAGAGGGTTGCTTACCCTGCAACTGAACAAAAAAACTTCTGTAGTCTCTTGTTCCTCTGCCTCCATTGTGCACTCTGAAACCTTTGGAGCAGCATAAAGGATGGCACGTTTTGGGGAGAGCGATTGCACTGCTTTAATTGAACTCGGCCCTTTCTGCGGGGATGCATGGCCTCTGCCTTTCCTTAGGACGATCTCATTATTTGTCATGCTGGAGCTGCACGACACACAGGTGCCATGGTGGCAGGCAATGCCGATAGTCAAGCCTTGATGCCCAGGTACAAGAAGTTTATGTATTCCCAGCATCGCCTCCAGCTCCCCCGTGCCTGTGAGCCATTGCACTGGCCTGACACGCACAGGCCATGAATCAATAACCAGAAACTGAAATTCAAGTCAGTGATGCTGAGAAATATCTTGATCTTTACCAGGGCTGACAGGGTCATTTGTTTTTGTTTTTTTTTTTCCTCTCCAAAGTTCTAAACAAGAGTGGAAATCACAAAATCTATGATGTTGTCTTTTTTTTTTTNAACCATATTAACATATTTATTCCAGGTTGCTGCTTAAGGTCACTACAATGTAATGTAGATACTTAGAGGAAGCTGTGTTAAATTTCAAATACCTTTAATCTGTAATGTAATTAGTTCGATTAAGACTGGTTATCTCTGTTAATTAGCATATCTGTTAGAAGCATTGACTGAAGTGCTTTTCATGATCACAACCAGTTCTTTATGAATTCAGAAATTGTTTCATTGAGTCTGTGGCTGAGTTAACTGGAAAAAGATCAAATCTCCTCGAAGATGTGAGATGTTGTCACTGTGGAGTAAGCAGTTCTCCCAGAACAACTGGCAGATGATGAAAAGCTGAAGGAACGGGATTTGTTTAGTTTTAGGAGATTAGGAAGGAACATGATAACGTTTTCTAGCACATATTAGATTGTTAAGTTTGGTGATTAGCTTTCCTGGAGAGCTGGTGGGGAAAGAAGATAGAACTAGAAAATAAATCAGCATAGTTCATTAGTTTAGGTAGATTTTTCTAGACAAAAGAGAAAAGTGGGTACTAATACTTCTCTGTGAGAAGAGATTTTTGACATACCATTTGCATGTAATTTTGGTAAGTATGATAAGCAAATTTCACTTTGGAATAATCTAGGTATTGCTGTCATGCCCTGAACTGGGGGATTTATCTAGATGATCTCTTATGGTTGCTCTGGAAATAGCTGTTTCGTTGATTTATGGTTGCGTGATTAAGAGGAATGGGTTATTATTCATAGGCAATTCTTCTGTCAAAAGCTTGGGACAGGAAATTTAGGAAGACACTTGCTTCCCAAAACATCCGATGAAGAAAGAGCTCAACAAGGCAACTAAAAGGAGAAGTAGAAGGTACTTTTTATGTAAAAAATTTTCACGTACTGTGAGCATAATTAAATAAATACAGGTTCTGCCAGTGCACATTTTGTTATTCTGATTTGAGGACAAGCTAGGTACACTCAGCAAAAAGCCATGCAGGGAGGGACTTCATAGATTGTGGCATGAGGTGTTTAGCATGTATAGAAAGTTTTTATTTTTCTTCTCTGGTGTTATTGAAAGAGTTTATGAGGTGCTTTACAAGTTTCTCATGGTTGAAAGGCTCAGATTGACTCTGCTAACTTGCCTCCTGTGAGACTTATTCTGTATTGCACAGGGTAGTAAATTTTTACAATCAATTTACTTAATTAATTTAGTAGATCAATTTATTTTTTTCTGTGATGTATTCCTTCAAGGGCTTTAATTTTTTTTTCTTTCTGCCGGTATATTTTTTTTTTTCCCTGAAAGCTTTCATGACTTCACTTTGATATTTATTTACTGAATGTACAGACTTATCACTTTAATACATTATTCCTTTGTGGTTCTAATGGATTAAATTAAAAATACATGTTAAAAAGTGTTGCAAGTTGCATGCCTATTAGTATCGCCCGTCGGGGCTCAGGGAGTTTTATGGCTCTGCTTGAGTCATGGGTCCACATTCACAAAGTCTGAAAGACTTTTGGCAGGAAGTCACTTGGTGTGAGCATTTTCTTAAACATTTTTTTTTTTTCTCCCATTTAATTTTAAGTATGCAAATATCTTCTGCTGCACTTGAAAGTTGCATCATCACTGGTATCCCTACATGGGCGTTTAGTTCAACAGCTGTATAGCAGCCATAGGGAGAGGAATTCAGATGAACTCCTTCTGTATGATTTATGATGTAGTGTAGATATTAGGTCTAACACAGACTTCTATATTTTAACATCTCTTTCTGAATTGATATAAGGCAGCGTTTTACTGAAAATGTAAGAATAAAATTGTTTCTTTGTAACTAGTTATTGTAGAATCAAGGAATGCCTTAGAATGGAAAGGGGCCTTTAAAGATTATGTAGTCCAACTTCCCCTGAAATCAGCCAGAGACCTCTTCAACTAGGCTGAAGGTTGCTCAGTGCCCCATTGAGTGTGACTTGGGGTGTTTCCAGGCATGCAACCTGGGCCACTGTTTCAGCACTATATTGTAAATTATTTTTCCCCTTGTATCTATTCTACATTTCCTCTCTTTTAGTTCAAAACTATTACCTCTTGACCTGTCGCAACAGGCCCTGCTCAAAAGTCTGTTCTCGTCTTTCTTGTAGAGCCCTTTAAGTACTGAAGTCCTCTCCAGGCTGAACAATTCCACCTCTCTCAGACTGTTCTTGTAGTAGAGGTGCTCAACAGATCCATGTCCTTTTTGTGCTGAGGACTTCAGAGCTGGACCCAGCAGTGCAGGTAGGGTCTCTGCAAGGTGGAGCAGTGGGACAGAATTACCTCCATTGACCTGCTCCCCTTGCTGCTGGAGATTCAGCCCATGAGGCAATTTGCTTTCTGGGTTGTGAGTGCACATTGCTGGCCCTTGTCCAGCTCTTCATGCAGCTTTATCTCCAAGTCCCACTTCTGAGGGCTGCTATCATGTTAGCCCCACAGCTTGCATTGGTACTAAGGGTTGTCCAATGCAGATATAGTATGTTGCACTTGACCTTGATGAAGCTCTTGAGGCTCACAAAGGCCGCTTGGTGATCTTGTCCAGGTGTCTCTGGTGTGTCAACTGCACCACTCAGCTGACTGTCATCTGCAAGAATTATGTGTTCAATATGGATAAAGAGTTGTAAATCAGACGTGAAGAATCACAGAATGGGAGGGGATTGGAAGTGACTTCTGAAGAGACCCTTCTGCTGGAGCAGGATCACCTATCCCATAACTTCCATGAGATTTCATTGCATTAATGTGTTTGAAATCCCATTTATTTTGATTAATTATTTTTCTCCATTCCACCACGTGCCAACTCTTCCTTTCTATACCTCCCTCCCCAATTCCTTCCTTCCTCTTTTTAGTACGTGTTATAAATTTTTTTTTTTTTTTTTTGGTATCCAGGACTCCACAGATGTTTTGTTAGCTTGGTTGGATATGAAAGTGTATTTTAATTGCTTTTTATTACTACCTTGCCTATCATCTTTTCACCATTTGTGGTCAGGAGCATTTATCCATATTTTTTGATTGCTGTGTTTAATAATTACTTTCTTGAAGATACTGAGAAGGTTTGTTTTAATTAACGGGCTAGATTAACTATATGCATGGCTGGACAGGTCTTTCTCCATTTAAAAGCAGGTGGATTCATGACTCCTTCAAATCCTGCCTGCCTCAAATCATCAGGGCATCGTCCAAGAATAACTTGTTAGTTGGCTAAGCCTGCCTCATTGTAAACTTGTGTGTGATAGATGATGGCTTCCATATAACATTAGCTTAAAACACTAAATGCTTGAGGAGCATTTCAATCAACTTCAATATTTCAATTGGTATTCCTCAGTAAGCTGCCAAAGTGTATTATTTAGGCAAAGCCTTTTTACCTGGCTCTGTGAGAATGAGTGCCATTGATTAAGATGGATTTCTCTGTTTTGTATTACTTCAGAAGTTTGGAGGTTTGTAATTTGTGTCTTCAAGGTCTGAATTGTTTTTTAAAAAAAAAAAAGAAAGAAAAAGAAACAAAACAGTTGCAGACCTAGATATTTTGGGGGAAAAACTGCAAATTGTGAATGAGATCAGGCTGTTTTTCATCCAAACTGATACTGTCAAAAGCCTTCCTGGCCCAGGACAAGAACAAGATGAGCCTCCAGCATCTCAGTGGGAAGTGATGCTTTATAAATAAAACTTAATTGCTATGAGAAACAAAAAGCAGTTTGCATAAAAGGAAAAAAAAACCCCTTTATTCTCTAACAGTGTTTCTGCATGCACCACGTTTACAGAAAAAAGTTCCTGGGAAAGTTTAGGCAGGCATGTGGCTGAAAACCATTTATTTCTGAAAGCCATCTGCTGTAAGAGAGAAAGAAAATCGAGAACAAAAATCTGATTCAACTGAATTTAACTACTTTCTTTACTTTTTTTGGTGGTAACTCTTTCTCTGAATTGGATGGTGCTGGTGGCTCATGTGGTATTCATAACTGAGCAGGGTGGGTACTACATTTTGTACTTCCTTGGGCAAACTGTTCTACTTTTCTGTCAGAATAATTTTAAACCCACGTCAGGTAATTTAGCACAGATTAATCTTTCCCTTCTATTTAGGAATCTAGCAGACTGTTGTAAGTACTGAGGAAGAAAAGCTTTTAGAAATGAGGCTAGAAATGCGAGCTTATTATAGAGTGAATCATTTTAATCAGGCACTGGAAGCTTTCCACCAGCCCTTTCTCCCCAGCCCTCTGAGATAGGCTTATGGAACTTCTTTTGCTGGGAAGACGACATATGGGAATAAAACAATTCTTTTCCACGCCGTTCCTCCCCTTGCTTGCTTCTCACCAAAAAAAAAAAAAAAAAGTTTGGTTATGCAGAGATCACTAGCAGTTATATCAGCATGACCTGGTATCCAGGCAACCCAAAACCTTGTCAGCGGTAACAATACACAATGAATAACTGGAGGATGATGAAAGCAGAAGAGTCTCATTTGACAAGATAGCACCTGTTTCGCTCTGAACAGCCAGTGTTGAAATAATGATGGCATTAGTCAGGGGAATACAAGAGGTTCAAAAGGGGTTTTTTTGTGACTTTGAAAGCGAATTGCAGCACAGGGAGCCGTCACTAGTTCCCTCTTCAGAGCTGGGCTGTTATGTCTCCTATGTATTTGGTAGCCAGTTTTTATGATTTTTATTGCTCCTAATCTCTTTCTGCTCTCGACGGCTGATAGTTGCAGACATGCACAGGCTTATGCCTCTGAAGTAAACAGTCTGTTCTGTATTGAACCCGTCTGACAATGTGAATTATAATAAGCCAGGTGAAACCTGTGGTGTGTAATGAGGAGGTGATTATGTTGTTGGCCACAGTGTTTTAGTTAGTGGCTCTCTCCCAGGTATGCCAGTGATCTCGCTTGCCTGATACCTTGACTTTTGGCCTGCTGAGTATCACTGCTTATGTCAGAGGTCAGTAAATCCCTAATCCTCTGGACTGAAGAAATGCAGAAAGGACTAAGGGAAGTAACTCACAATATGAAAGTGGAACATGTACAGAGGGGCCTGAAATGATTCAACAGACTGAGAACTGGAGAAGCAGGAGGGAACATGAAAGCAGTGTACAGCAAAAGAAATAGGAAGATGGGGAAATTACAGAGGCAACTCAGTGGGGAAGCAAAATATGTAAAATGGAAATATTTAGAGGAATAAAGCAAAAGTCATATGCTACAGTGGGAAATGATATGGAAATGAATTAATCAGGCAGCAGCAGTATTACCTTAATGGAATTTAGTGAAGGAGACTGGATGGCCTGTGAAAGAAATTTGATAGCTCTTGGGCTTGGGAACCAGGTGCCCAGAGGGTGTCTTAGTTCTAGTCATTTGCTGAAACTTAATCCAAGCTCTGACTGACCGCGATCACAGACATGTGTTGACAGTTTGTTAAACTGTAAGAAATGAGTTTTTGATGTGAGATATCTCAAGGAAATAATACTGGAGAAGATATTTAAACTTCCACTAGAGGCTATGGACATGTATGTAATAAAGGAGTGGAGAGAAGAGCCCTATTCCATCCAGACATTATAATCTGTCCTCATTGATTTTTTAAATATTTTTAAAAAGCAAACAGACTGAATGAAAAAAAAAAAAATTAGTAATAGGTAGTGTACTGCATTGCATGAGTGAAAGAGGGATAATAAGCTACCAGCTTTTTTACAGTTAATTTCTCTTTAAGTTATTTCTTACTCAGAAAAGTTCAAGAAAGAGAAACACTTTTATCTGCAAAACTTTAAACCAGAAACTTAAGTAAACTGATTTATGTTTGCAATAGAAAAGATGAATGTTGAAATGGATTTTACATTGAAGGGCAACATTGAGAAGAAATAATAGTAATTAAAAATACCCTTAAGCTTTCTACTTCCCCTGTCCTCTATCCTTTCCATTTGGTTTCACCCAGTTCCACACCCTGCTGCATCTCTGACACTTTCTGCTCTTGGCCTTCAGAATCCCTCTGGAAGTTTGTGGCTGATTTCAATGGAAGTTGACAGAAATGTCTTGAATTCTAAGAATTTTGATGATAATGTGAAGCTGGATGGAACCAAGAGACCAGTAATGCATCTAGTGTGAGAAAAGCTCCAGCCCTTTTTAGACATTAAAGTATCGACCCAGGAGCTCAGCCTCAAGGTACAATCTGAGAAGAGACAAGGCTTTATTTGTCCCCCTGCTTACAGAGCTGATTACTCCCTTTTAACCTGCTGCCTAGACCTTGACATTATTTTTTGTTCTTTTTAAACAAATGTTGTTGTTTCCACCACCCCCTCCCTCTATTCTCTGTGCATTCTAAACTAAAGTTGTCATTTTTGGACAAACAGAGATTAGGGTGGTCAAAAATCAGATACTGGCAGACTAGAAAGCTCATGAAAGTTCATAGAAGCAGCTGAAATATTCTAGCATTAGTGCCATGGAAATTGAAATGAGTTTGGAACAGAATGATCCAGTAACTATATATAGCTATGAATGTCTGTGGTCCTATCAGGTTTTGAAATTTGGAGATAAATATGAGTGGGTAAAAACCATACAAAACAGATATTTTCTGCAGAAAGGTCTTCACTTTGTCAGTTTTTGTTCATTAGTACAGCTTCTTAGCACCACAGGAGAGATCTTTTGTCATCTTTCGCAACTAGAATAAGAGACAGCCCAAAGCATCCTATGCAGGGCTTCAGCATTATCAAAGCAAATACAACAATAAAACAGAATTTGGGTACTTCTCTGTGCCAGAGTATGAAAGAGACAGTGAAGGATGCAGTGGGATTTCTGGGAATGTTTGGTGATTGTGTTTGGGCTTTGTGTATCGTTTCCCATTTTAATTTTTTGTGCCAGAGCAGAAGGTTGTGATAACCACTGGCTTTGGAAAATTAAAGGTGAGGTGGCATAACGGTGGAGTTCTTATCTAATTAGCACAAATGCATTTTCTTGCAGCAGGTTTCTTTTTTTTCTTTTTTTTTTTATATTGCCCTCTCAGTGACTGAAGGAAGCTTTAAAAATCCATTTGCCATGCAGATAAAATGGTAATTAGCGGGGAAAAAAAATACTTCTCCAAACTTGATCTTTCTACACTTAATTTCAACTCCTTTAATGTGCCATTAAATATACTAGAACTTTTAGGAGGAGTGAGTGGATGGATATGAAATTGTTGCTTTGGAACTTCGTTTGAACTGCACACATAGTTAAGTGACATTACTTCAGGAGGGCTTGTGGGTGTTTGGCACCTTTTAGGCTTCTGGTGACTGTATGAAAGATAGCAACATTGATACAGATTCAGAGATTGACGTCATCGACGTTTTTCAGTGGCAGGTGTACTGCTCTGTACCTGAAGACTGGCGTCTTGCATTGTGTGAACAAGCTAACCAGAACTTTCCAGGTACAGAAAATCCTGTCAGTGCGTAATAAGATCAGCTTTACCTCCTTGGTATTTCCTATACATTGGTAATATAAAATATTCAAACTGATTTCTCATCCACCTCAGTTTGAATGCTTTGTGAAGTCATGCTTCGGTAATCTGATCCATCTCAGACATACAGTCCAAGTATCATTACCTGCAAACTTCACGTCCCCCTCTTCCTTGGATGTTTTATTTTAAAGATTTGAGGTTAGAGAGTTAGCTGCTGCTGCTGCAGAGAGGGAGAAAAATGTTTTTTTTGAAATTCAAAGAGCTTTTCCCAGTACAGCTGATGAAAGCTTTTTCAGAATCAGTTCTTTTTGCAAACTGCCTCCCTGTTTGCCTCACCTAATTCATAGGGAGAAAGGACTAGAAATGTCTGACCCAGGAGTTTGCTAATTCTGCTTTCTTTTAGTTCTCCTTTGCACAAAGATATCCCAAGGAAAAAAAAGGAAGTTATGAGGTCTTTAAATCTGTTTGCTGAATTTTGGGAGTTGTCTCCTTTAGCTGCTGTTTGCTGATGGCTACATTGTAAAGCATTGGAGAGAAAATATTTGCCCATCTTTAGGATTTTCTGACCCGGTTTGAGGTCTGACCTTCTGAGTGACGTTTTGTACAGAACAGATAGAAGCACCTTGGGCAACACAGAGAGTGAGGTTTCACCCAAAAAAAACCCCTAAATTTTGTTTTCAATGATTGTGAATTAAAAGCAGACCACAAGGCTTGTGCTCTGAAAGATGACATTTTGGGAGTAGAGGAACTGCCATCAGAACGGTGAACTTTGAGGAAAATCTGAATATGATTCTGAAGTCCTCAGGAGACAGAAGCTAACTTTATGCTGGGGCTTTGCTTGAAAACCCAATGTTTAATTTTACCCGTGGTATATGTTACTTTAGTTGAGTAATGGACAGCAACCTTAGAAATGCAGCCCCCATGTTTTGCTGTTCTCCTGGTCAGTCTTCGTCCCCAGTTGATGCAGTGTGCTACATTCCTTCTGTGAACATCAGTGATCTTTATCACAGGGAAATTATCGCTTTGGTTTTATGAGAGTGTCTGTGAAACCAATATATTTATTGGAACACTGTGGTCCATTTTGAAACCTATATATTGGGCAGGAGTGGTGAATGGTGGCCACTTGCTCCTGTGTTTCTTTTCTCTAAAACTGTGTTGTGCAAAAAGCAAACCCAGGGAAGTCTTTATTTAATATGCCTTGCTCTGCTGACAAAAGTACATTTTGATATGTAAGCAGAAACTCTTCAGGGTGTACTATCATATCTACAAATATTTATTTCATCCTTAAAAAAAACCATTTTCTTACCCTTGAAAGCCTTTCCCAAAGTACATTGTAGTCCAAAATACACTGTTCTCATGAGCTGTCAGTTGAACGCTGGTTTATGCTTTTTACCTTTCCACCCTGTTCTAACTAAATTATACTGCTTTTAGTGATACTATGAATTTCTTTGGAAGTGATCACTGAAGAGTGTGTCTAAGTAAATATTATTTTAGCTTTCCTGAAAACGTCTGTCTGACCCCAGTAGTTTAGTTGACTGTTGATTCTGTCTTCCTTTGTTACCTGTATGTATTATTCACACAGTGCATAAATCTCTGCCTATATGTTAATATTATTAATAATTAAACTCTAGAGAGTTGATGAAACTAAAGAATGTCTAAATAGACGTGGGCTTTTTTTCCCCAGTTAAAATTTTCATCCTGATTGACAATGATAAGATCACTACAAGGATGCTGATTACAGGAAGAACAAACTCCAAGAAAAGGACACTTAGGAAGGTGTATACCACAGTGTCATCAGGCAGGTCACTTGAAGTTACTCTTTACTGAGATTTGAAATGACTTAAAGTAAACATTCTCCAAAGACTGACTGGGCTTGTTTAGAAGTCTTCTTGAGTGCTAAGCCATGCTGAGAAGATACACACAATATAAACTGACCTTAAATATGTCTGCAGTATGGACTAGGTCCACTCCCTTGTTCATGAGACAATAGGACTGGTTAGGGAACAAGACACTGACAAATTTATGACTGGAAAACATTTGCTGTCTTGTTACTTGAATTTCAGAACAGAAACTGTGTCCAGGAAGAGTAAAGTCATTGTAAGACACTTTCTAAATCTACTTTTGTAAATATTAAGGAGAAAAAGCGAAACTTGAACTTATAGTGATGATTAAGAATGCAGGAAGGCCCTTTGCTTTTAAATATCAAGTTAGAAATCGAGTTAGATGTACCAGATAGTCCAGGTGAAGCTTGGACTGGATATTAAGAAAAAAAATCTTTACCGAAAGAGTGGTCAGTTATTGGAAAGGGCTGCCCAGGGAGATGGTGGAGTCACCACTCCTGGAAGTGTTAAAAAAATGCGTAGATGTGGCATATCAGGATGTGGTTTAGTGGCAATTGTGGTGGTGAGTTGTTTGTGGACTTCCTGATTTCAGAGGTCTTCTCCAGCCAGAGAATTGATATGATATTATGATTTGGGGTGTTTATATTTAATAAAAAATATACTGGGACATATAACATGTAAAATACAATTGTATGTCCCAGTGTATTTTTATCTATTAATATCACATGAACATATGTTTCAGATCTGTGTACCATGGTTCAGTGTTTTTATCCAGTGACTGAAAATTAAAATTCCATCCCAAGACCCCCCTCTGTCTTTCATCTCAATGCCCAAAGTCCAACTGGAAGCAACTGAAGTTTGAGTACCAGGTTTAACGGCACTGTCCAGATTTAGTTGTGTATGGCTGACTAAAGGTACTTGGAAATGACTGAGGGTGTTTTTCTGTGTCTGAAATCTCTCTTACCTGCTGGTTTTGCTAATGAGGCAGGCAAGGATTGCTCTTGTGTCCTTATAGTTTAATATTTCCTCCAGATCTCAGACCTTCTGCTGGAGCTATCTATTTTAAAATAGAGCCTTTGATAGATACAGTGACATATGTGTGTGCATCTCATATTCTTACTACAACATGAATTATATTTATCCAGGATTAAAGACGTTAGAGGCTCATTTTGTTTTATGTCCCGTGCATACATTCTTTATTACAAATTGCTTCAAATCATAATCTTGAGGACACAGTTCTGCATGACACTGGCAGCAGAAAACTAATTTTACCAATGCAACATTGCAATGTGTTTGGAGCAAGTGCAGCTTTTACCTTCAAGTGCTCAGTCATTATTAAAGGGACCTGGGGACACCATGTAAAAATGGAAATTTGATTAATTAAGGTGTGAGAGGTGAAGCAATTCTTTTTGATCATGTGTCCTTTCTTGCACCTGATTCACATGCTGTCTTGAAAAAGATTTGTGTCTACAGTGTGAGGAGTGAACGTGAAAGCCGGGCAGAATTGGAAATGTGTAGTTTGACTTCCCTCAGGACTTGGGTTTCAGAAGAAAGATGATTCTTCCATGTCAGAGTGAGACCAAGATGACAGTACGTTACTGTCTGAATCCCTCTTTAGCAGATACTTGTAATTTTATTAACCATTTTTTTCCGCAGTTGTAAATACTATCATTATCAAGGCAATGGGAAGTGTGAACAGTAGCAGAGGAAAAACATAATATCTTCTGGATTCTGAACAGAAAAGCTGTTACTTTGAAGCTCTGGAGAATTCAGGCTTGTATTGTGTAACAGGATTACTCTATATTAACTGAAGTGTAGACTCTGCTTTCGAGCAGTACTCATCTGAACCATAAAACCAAACAACTCTAAAATGCCTTAAAATAAGCTTTAAAATAATAATAATAATAATAATACAGAGAAATAATTTATTGGTCAGCTGTGTCTTAACTATGTCTTTTTCCTTATTTCTGCATTGGGTCTTGCCTATCAGCATGCTATCACAGCAGGTTTAAATAGAGCAGTTAAACTGGTGGATCTTACGGTGGTGGTATTTCAAGGTTTTAGGCACCTGCAATAGTGAGTTCAGTTTTGGAACCCTCACAATGAGAAGGATGTCGAGATGCTGGACTGTTTCCAGAGAAGTGCAATGAAGCTGGTGATGGGTCTGGAGAACAGGTCTGGTGAGAAGCACCTGAGGCTACTGGGGTTGCTTAGCCTTTCAGAAAAGGAGGCTGAATGGTCATTGCTCTCTACAATCACATGAAAGGAGGTTGTAGTATCGTGGGGTTTGGTTCCTTTTCCCTAGTATCAAGTGACAGAATGATACTAAATGTACTCAAATTTCACCAGGGGAGGTTTAGGTTGGATATTAGGAAAATTTTCTTTACCAAAAGAGTGATCAGGCATTGGAATGGACTGCCCTGAGAGATGGTGGAGTCACCATCCCTGAAGGTGTTCTGAACATGTGTAGACACGGGACTCTGGCACATGGTTTAATGGCTATGGTGGTGTTAGGTCAACATCTGGACTTGATCTTAGAGGTCTTTTCCAACTGAAACAATTCTGTAATTCTATGACATATCTAAAGCAAGATAGAGCCTTTTATCACAATGCTTCATGTCAGATAAAAAATTATCAGTGTTGACTGTAGTAACGTTGTATATGTAATTTAAGTTTCATACTTTTGTCTTATCTTGCACACTTAATTCGTTCCTAGATAAACTTTTTTTTTTTTGCCCCCTCACAAATAGCTTTCATTTTCCTGAAAATTTACAACCAAGATGTTTTCCCCTTGCCTGAATGAACAAGGATTTCACAGGCAAGATTCCAACTGCCTTGAAAATAGATTTCCTAGTGCTGATATGTCTTGTACCATTGATGCAGTTATCTGTGACACAGTGAATGTACTGCTAGGCACTTCTGTGCTTTATCTGCTTTGTTATGCAATACAAAACTAGAGCATGCTGGGATTCTCTTCCTGATGCTTAACTACCATAGTATTGACTCTGGTAGTGACTGTCACAGTCATTCTTCTAGAAAAATTACACAATTGATAAGAAATCCCAGTGATGAGAAGTTCTTCTTCAAGTAATGACTGTAATGAGGAGAGAGAGAAGGAACTAAACACAGTCCTTAGAATTTTGTTCAATAATGTAGCCAAAATAGCACAGGGAGTACCTGTAAGCAGCATACAGTGAAATGTAAATGAGAAGTAATACATATAAAAAAATAAATAGTTTAATACGTGCATGATAATGAAGCTTTAAGGTTAGATAATAGCAGTATAAAGGAGGAGAGTAATCAATGTTCTTTAAACAAGAGTTCTGTGGTCAGGACTGATGTGAAGAATTACTAGGAGTAGCAAAATGGTGTCTCTGTGGTTGTGCCAGAGTTCATCACAGTACGGTCTGCAAACAGTGATGCTGCTCAGTTGAAAGTAAGCAGGATTTAGGTATCAGTGTTTATTGCTAGTGAAGGTGAAGAAGAGACAGTGGAAGAGCTCAGCTTCAATTACAGCCTAGTTGTGAATTTTGCAAACCAAATATCTTTTCTGTTCCAAACAGAGCAGTTGTCATCAAAGTGTGGCTGACAGATATATGTTTGGCTTGTGAGGTCTTGTAGCAGCTTTGTTTAGATTAGAATACCATTTTATATAAAAATAATGTGATTATAATTACATAACATAAACAGAATAAGGTTGAAGGGTCCACTGGGTTTCATTACTTTCAAGAGCTGCAATGCTTGCATATTATAGACAAAATTTTACCGCTAAAGACAAACCACATGAGACAGCAGGCAGGAGTATAAAGTAGCTAGATGCTCTTAGACGAAGGTGTCTGCTTTGTAGACTTAACATCCTTGACACCAAGGAGAATTTGGCATCCCTTTTGAAGAGGTGCTTTTAGTACATGACACTTTAATAGAATGCCTCAGTGTACTATTAAATTAACAAAGACAACACTAAATTATTAATGTGCTTTCCCTCCTCCCTTCCTGTTCCGCCCAAAGTTATCCTGTCTATCGACTCTTATGAAATAAACATCCGATCTGTCTCACGGTGTGGTCTGACATCCACCGCTGAAATAGATTTTGAATAGAAACAGTACAGATGTGAAGGCTGCCAGGTTGTCTGTCTTAGGCTGGAGCAGTGAATTGCATTAGGTCTGCAGTTGTTTAAAAAGAACCTGCAATAAATCCCTGCTCTTGTGTGGGCGAGTGCTGTAGTCAAATCTGTCTTCTGTTACGGTCTCCAGGATTACAAATGATCCTGAGGGGCAAAAAGTAGAGATAACATCAACTGCCTTTGTAGGTATCAAAAGTGGTGTGTAGCTGGTGATTTTGAGTGTATCGGTGCAGCATACTGACAATTTTTAATTCGAGCTAAGCTCTAGAAACCGCAGTTGTTATTGATATTCTGAAAGGATCCTGGCAATTCTGAAAACATCTCGGTAGAATCTTTCAGATGAGTAAACTGTGGTCACTTGCTAGTAGTGTTTCTCCATTATTATAAAATACTGTTATGTGCAAGAGATAAGCTAGTTGTCAGAATCCACTATGTCTTTGATGTCTATGAACTCAGCGAGAGCTTTTGGTCTGTGCCAGAGGTGAGCAGTCTGACGCTTGTGGGAGATAATGTGTAAAAATAAATAAAAGTGCACCATGTTTTTTTCCACATGGAACTTCCTTACTGTAGTAGGTTTTCAAAGTGAGCTGCCTTCAGTGTTGCTCAAGCCATTTTCCCCACCATGCTATCAAAATGAGGTGATGACTTTTTATCATACTTCAAAATACTGCATTCCAGTGACATAACTGATTGGTGAGAGCTGTTTCGGGAGGTTCAGTACAAAAAGCTTTTTAAGTAGACAGAGCTGATGTCAAAAGTCATCTCATTCATCTGCTATGTAAAGACAAAGTTCTCTTCCCTTGAACATCTGGAATTTTCCTCTTTTGTAGGCTTCTTGTTTCCCCCCACACCTAATTAACTGTGGATTCATTTTACTGCTTGGATGGATAGTTGCATAGTGGCCATTTGGGCTTCTGGTACTCTTCCTCAAGGTGTCTCAGCCTTTCACTTGTACTGGATTGCCTCCTTAAACATGACTTTTATGTTTTAAAGAACATAGATATCTAGATCCTGGTTTCATTTCTGAACTTGAATCTTAATTAAATTGCCATGTAACTTAGTGAAGACTATGATATGAAGCAGTAGGAGGTGATTTTAACAGAAAGCAGGGAATGTTGAATCCCTGTCATCTGGGGTGTCCAAGATCTAGGCTTAAGTGGCAGTGCTGGAAGGCTTCAGCACCTGCACGCTTATGTCTAAGTGTACTGGATATGTAGAGTGCATACTTTTGTAGGAAAAAAATCAATGGGTTTTGTGAATTAAAATAAAAAATGAGAAGGACATAAACTCTCAGTCTAAGACATGCTTGAAATATCTGCAGTTTATGCAGCTTGTTTGTTCGTTCATGGCAGTACACAAAAAGGCATGTTTGATGAGCAGACACTTTGAAAGTGTAAGGTCTGAATCTTTTGAGTATTCCCACCTAGGTCAAACAAGATTTTTTTTTTTTGTTATTATTATTTTGATAGAGCTACAGTAAAGATACTTACAGATCCCCTTCATTTATATGATACAATCACACCTCCCATCAGATTTGTTTAATATCCTGATTGTGCAAAGTATTAAACATTCTTAAATTCCTTTAAAGTCAGGAATTGTAGCATCTGCCTCTAATTATCCAACATTTTCTGTGGCAGGGGGTTGGAACTGGATGATCTTTGAGGTCTCTTCCAACCTAGACCATTCTATAATTCTATGATTCTATGATTTTCAGAATTCTTGTCAAATTCTTCCTTAAAGGAATGACACTTTACAGTCAGCTTTGGATAAAATAATGTTTACTCAGTCTCCTTTGTCATAACCTCTTCTTCACCACTTATTGTCTATAACAAGTCATGTTCTCTCTTACACCTTGTCTTAAGAGACTTAATTTACATACAGAATGGCAACTGCCTGCTGTCTGTTGTGTGTGTACTGCATACATTTGAATGTTGCATGAATGGATGTGGTAATAGGATAGTGTCTGAAGGGTAATTCTCATTCTGAAACCTACTAGGAGGCCAAAAGATGATCTAGGAACCCTGGCAGCAATTTGGGTAAGTTCATGTGCTGTGCCTCAGGCAAAGACTGATTAATGGAATGGCACAGTACCTAAGCACCTTCAGAATCTGCTGAGAGAGGCTGTTTATGGCAGATACATTGCATATTTGGACACTAATTGTCTGCAGTAAAAGTTCCTTATACTTCTATAATTCTAAGGCATAAATATGTATGTAAGGAAAGCCAAAATGTGTTAATTTCTTTCCATATGGACATAGGTAAAGTGATGCTCCTATCCTTAGTTTCCCAGCTCTGCCCTTTTCTATTGCAGTATATTTATCTATCCTCCAGGATATGGTGAGTCTGACCAAGTAACTCCTGGAGTCAAGCAGGAATGTCTGCCTTTCGTATGTGTTCAGAGGACAGATAGGCATCTGGGGATTGCTGGCAAGATTGTTGTGGCACAGTTACTTTCAAAACAACAGTAACAGAAAGAAAATAAATGTTAGAAGAACATAGAAAGGTTGACTTACTGCAATTCATTGCTTGTGTCCCTTGAAAGCAAAGCTAAAAGAGCTAGCAACTGAGGGAACTGTGATACAGGATTTGTTCTGACTAACTCTGCATCTAAAAGTAGTTTCCATATTTGTGGCAGTCTGAGCTTTTCCGGGGGCAGGGTGAGCTGATTCAGCAGTGGGCTTAATCCTGCATTTAAACTGAAGAGAGAATTTGCTCAGTGGAATGCAAAGAGTCTGTATGCTCCATGCTTTTTGAAGTATCTAATTAAAAAGGGGGAAAGGCAGATAGCTGGTCTTACAGACAAGCCAGAATGTTATTAGTGTGACAAAAATCAAGCTATGTGTTTGCCTTTCATCTGCATGCTCTGATCAATATCTGTAAGCCAAAGCAGTTACTTGAGTCTCTGCAGAAATCCCTTCTCACGCCTGATATTTCTGCTTCCAGTCTGGAAATTGAATTCCTCTCAGCACCTTTAATGACTGTATCAGAGGGGCTGCATGTGGATATGGGTGGTCTTTTGCCTCTTCCCTTAGTGACTAAGGACTTGTCTTTTCCAGGACAACTTTTCACAGAGAATTTTTAATTTCTAGTATTTACATTTTAAAGCCTTTGTATAAATCCTCATTAATTGGTTTTTCCATTTCGCACAGATAGCTACAACTCCATTTTTGCTATTGGAAACTGAGTGCTGTATGTTAACAATGCTAATTTTTGAAAAGAAAGTCCTGGCCAGACATTTTGGGAATGTTTGGATGCTTTTATAGGCCGATACGAAAATGCACAGGTGTTTGCATGTAGCTGCAAGTCTGTTTGATGCTGTGGAGAAGGTGTGACTGTCCCATAAGCCACAATATTTCCAGCAATTGTTCCACCTCTTAAAAAAAGCTTTAGAACTTTGTCTGGAAAAGTTTAAAATTTGAAGCAAAGAAGGAAAAAAAAAATTTAAAAGTTTGAAGCAGAGAAATCAACCAAAGAAAAATGTAACAGAGCCATTAGGATTTGTTTTGGTAAAATTGATATTTATAAAGAAAAAGCAAAATTATCTGCTCATGTGTGTCACACTTTAGATCTATCCCTGTCAGTGCTGGAATCTTCTATTGTCCATTGAGTGGTCCAGTGAAGCTGGGCTATTGTCAGTCAGTAGAACCAAAATCTGGCTTTTATCTTTGAAAATACAAGTGGTATTTTCTGTAGTTGACGAGAAATGTATTGCAATTTTCCATTTTTATTTTGTTGAGGAATTAGATTAATTCATACAGTCATACACAAACTGCACACATATACATAGTGTTGTCAGCTTGTCTGCATAATGAAAAGTGGCAAAAAAAGCCCAAAGCATTGATCATGTATTTGTTCAATCTGATTTTGAGAATAATTATGACTCTGTTAGATGCTAAATCTGGGTTTATAATTCAGGGGCGAAAAAAACCCCACATTTATTCTTCCATACTAGAGAAAAAGGAAGAGAGCATTTCTCTCTTCTGTTGTTGTTCCAGAATAACTTTTTATACCACACCGTAATACTTTATAGCAAATAGGTTAATTCTTTTGCCAGTTGTCATAGTTTAACCTCAGGCAGCTGAGCCTCGCACAGCCACCGTGATTCTTTCTGTGGCAGGATGAGGCAGAGAATCAGAAGAGTGTTCAGCCACACCCAGGAAAGATGGGCTTCATCATGCTGAGCAGTGACTTGGGAAGACAAATACCATCACTCCAAACATGGCTCTCTTCTTCCTTCCTCCCCAGCTTTATATACTGAGCATGACCTCATATGGTATGGCACGTCCCTTTGGTGAGCTGGGGTCAGCTGTCCTGGCTGTGCCCCCTCCCAATTTCTTGTGCATCCCTATTGTTGGGATGAGGTGAGGAACAGAAAATGGTCTTGCCTCTGTCAGCACTGCCCAGCAGTAGCTAAATCGTCTCTGTCTTATCAACGCTGTTTCCATAGCAAATCCCAGACACACTCCTATCCCAGCTACTGTGAAGAAAATTAACTGTGTCCCAGCCCAAACCAGCACATCATGGAAAATTCCCAATGATGACTCCTTGGTGCCTTGGTAATATAGTTTCAGGAGATAAGCAAGAATACTTTGACCTTGGGTTTTCTAGCTAAAATCAGTGTCTTTAGTTAGGAGTAACAGTTTTTTTTGAGGGAAAAGCTTGCAAAGGTGTAATTTTTTTCTAAATGGGCTTCTCTCTCATCAAGTAGCTGAACCTCTGCAGCATTACACATAGTCAGCTTCGCATGGAGTCACTAATTGGTAGATTTATTAGAAAACTCAAGGCAGTACTGCTGTATTTATTAAAACTAATATGTATTGTGAAACGCTACAGCTGCAGTATCATATCTACATTCAAACTTAACTAATGCAACCTGGTTTTCTTCTGCCTGTTTCACATGTGTAATGCAAATACAGTATCTTCCTGTTTGCCCCCATGAACAATGTGTTTTATTAATTGCAAGTGAAACCACCCTGTGATTTTTTTTTGTAGCACAGTGCTTTGTATGTTGGTGATAAGAATAAATGCAAAATGGGAACAATGGAGAAGTGGCATTGATTGTGTTAAGCTAAGTAATTTTAAAGAATAAATGTGTAAAAAAACTACTTATTCAAGCCTTTCCAGAAAATGAACTATTTAGATGTATTTCCCACAGTAAGAATCTTTGAGGGCTATCTCTTCAGCAGCTCAATTGCAAACGCCAGAAAGTGAATTGAAATGCTTCTGCTCATGAAAACTAAGAACAGTCTTATCACATGAGATGCTTTCAATGGAATACAAATGTTTACCATACATCATTTGAATTTTTCTCATCCGTGAAATATTTCATTGAAAAAACCCTCAACCAAGTATTTTTATTTTTTTTTTTAACAGAAGGACAAAAGCAACAGTCTGGGTTCTAGCCGTACGTCATTGCTATTCAATGAAAATCAAACCTCCAAGACTGCAGTGAACAAAAAGTTATCAGACAATTCTCACATGAGTAGTATCTAAACATGGGAAGTTTTACAAGTTTTACAGCTGTTAGTTACCTAGTGTGTACGTTCATATTACTGCCCCTCGTTGCAGGAATTTAGAATTGCTTAATTGATTCATCATCTCCATAAAGCAAGCAGCTAATGAAGATTTGCTTATCTCACAGAGCCAGTGCTTTCGAAAAAGAGGGATCCCAGTTTGGTCTGTCCTGGTGCTTTGAAGTCAGAGTGCAGTGGTGTGCTGCACGGTGACAAGTGGGGTATTTTAGATGACTATGGATTTTTTTTCATTCGATTTGGAGGCATGAAAGAGGCTAGAGTGAAGCAACAAGCTGGAGCTGTTGGATTCCAAACTGGGAGTAGGACACAAATCAAATGTATGGTTTGGTGAAGAAAATAGTTTTTCTATATCAAATGGATTTCATATCAGTAAACTGCATAATCTAAGAATTAGTTCTCATTTTCTGCATCTACTCCCTGGAAAACCCTGATAACAGAGATATTTTTAGAGCGCTAAATTCTGAAATTAACAGAGTCTTTTAGAGTTCTAAAATAGCACTTATGCAATTCAGTCAGGTATAAGAAAATGTTTTTCGGAAACAAACAGTGGAGATACATAATTAAAAGTGAAATATTCTACCATGGCACATTGTACAAAGGATAATGATGCCATTATTTTGTCAAAGGTATGATTAGAAAAATCCCTTTTCCCTTCTATTTCCTTTTCATTTACAAATATATTTACAAGGAGAGTATATATATGCTCATAAATGCACAAGCATGTAGTACAATTCCTGTACTTCTTAAGGTTATGCTGAGATCTGTTAAATTTTTATGAATGGTACACAGACTGCACCAGGTAATACATATTTATGAGCAGTGTGCATATTACCAACTAATATGCAGAATATTCCACAATTACCCGTAAGCCTTTCAATATTGAGTGGTAGAAGGCCATGTGGTGGACTGACTTTGAGTGCTATGACTACCACTGTTAGAAAATGTTAAATCATTCATTGTGTTGGAATGGTCTATCCACCAAACACAGTGCACCTTGTGAGCTCAGATATCAAAGCTGATTGGGACGTAGAGAGACTTTGTAAGAAACATTTGCTCTTCAGTGCCATGCTCAAAATCCTTTTCATAACACAAAGAATTCCCATTCCTGGCCCTAGATTGTTTGAAACTTTGTAGAATGCGAAATGAAGGAATTCTACAAACAACTGGGCTTGTGTAAATTACCTCTTTAGTTACTTTATTTATGTGGTTTTACTGAATAATTGCCCGTGTGTTTAATTTGATTAATATTTAGTCTGTAATTTACTTGGGGATTCTGGGGGCTGCATTTGTTCCTCTGCTGCTGTTCTTTTCTGCATATAGCTACAGTGGAGTTTTATCAATGTTTGGATAATTTTCATAACTCTAAAGGAGTTTAAGTTTGAAAGCAAGAATTTGTGGTCAAGAGACCCAAGACAGTGCTATGGAACATATTGTTGTGTTCTCCAGTGGCAAAGTAACTGCAGAAAGCAATCCAGAAATACATCCACATCTCTCTCTCCTTTCCCACGTTTTCTAGATCAGGAAAAGAGAGCGTCTGGCTTCCAGAATTGGGGTTTGGTGTGTTGTTATGTGCTGATTTAGGACATGTAGAAAACTCTCACTGGTTCTAGTGTTCTTCATTCCCTCTGTCCTGATCTGGAGTTTTATGAAGCGTGTGATGAAGAAATCTTTGTTTTATCATCTACTCTATCAACATCTAAATTACATTCTCGGCAGTTCCCACAGTACAAGCCTTGCCTTGGAAGTGCTATTGGATGACTGGAGTAATCTGGATGGAGAACTGTGAGCAGGTGCAGCAAATGCTGAGAGTGCTCATCACTGGATTGTTCACGCACACACAAAAGCCACGGAGGGATGAGGGAAGCGTCGTCAAACATGATTTAGCTTCTGTTTCAGAAGTAAGGTCTGCAGTGAGAGGCTTTAGTCCATATTCATCTTCTTTTTAACTCAATATCCTTTGAAGGCCACAAACTCTATCCTGAGGATCAGAAGTGCTCTCCAGCTACCTAAAATGATAGAGCCTTCGGTATGGCTGAGATAATAAATTGGAAATAAGTAATAATAAAAAAACATGAGAACATCGTAGTGCTTTGGGAAACAAGCAATATTTCATCTTTATTATGTATATAATCATCCCTCTTATTTGATGTCATACCTTCAATATTTTTTTAATCAGTTGGCCAGGTGAAATTTATTTAGGTTATGTGCAGAATTCACTGAGCCATTTTGGAATTTTTAGTAGCTGTCCAGGGGAATGAATGCAGAATGTGAGCTTGGGATGCAAAACGCTGGGAAATGTCATGCCTATTTTTAGGAAAGGGGGAAAAGAAACCTGGAAATTAAATGTCAGTCAGCTTACTTCACATTCCTGGGAAAACGTGGCAATAAGCAACTGAAGAACTAATTCTATCCTCCTAAACAAAAACCAGAAAGGTTGTTTAACAGCCTCTATCTCTCTCTCTCTATATATATGTATATATATGTCAGAAATGGAAAAATGGATTGTGTTGCTGCACCCTTCTTTAGTTTGGTAGCAGGTTCCATAGGTACAAATCAGGCAGCAGATGTCATGCATCTTAATTTCGACAAGCCTTTTGATACTCTTCCTAAGCTGTAACAAAGTCTGGTCTGCCAGAAGATCCTAGGGAAGGCATGGAAAGCTGGAACACTGTAGTTTGAGCAGAGTTAGCAGCAGTTTGCTGTGAAGGACTGCAAGATTCCTATCCCGATAGGATGAGCCAACCAGCAGCATTGAAACCGGTTTCTTCTGGTACGAGTTTGCGGTGATTAGAAGGGTAGCATTTGAAGAAAGACAGGTTTTTTGTGTGGGGTTTTTTTTTTTTT